>JACEOJ010005896.1:150852-178970 GCA_013761285.1 Campoletis sonorensis | reverse complement strand
ACTAGGAAACCGCTCGCGCGCGGGAGCGCGCGTGGTGGACCCTAGTTTATTATAATTTTAAAAAAATATATTTTTTTAAATAAATTTCCGAAATTGTATCCAAAATGTTAATAAACGTTATACTAAAATATTACTAATGAATAATCATTAGTGACAACGCTAATTGAATGACTAAAAGTACTAATGATAGTGAGCATTGGTGAGGAAAATTAAGTAATTAGTATTAAAATAAAAAATTGAACGTTTCCATGCCTTGGACTGAATAAAATTTCATAATTGGTGCCAAATACGTTTTTGACGCCTGCTTCGGTATTTCATGGTAATTCTAAACGTGATGCATTTTATGGTAAAATATACTTTCATGCCCTTTTTTTTTGTTGTTGTTTGTTTTATTGTTTATTTTTCCGTTGAATCTTGACGCAGCGTCATTAAAATTTTTATTAACTACGTTATAAATGAAACAACTTCGTCGTTAAAAATCGGTTTATAGTGATTTTTCATTTGATTGGGGCGGTTAACCTCGCTCTGAATAACTGACGAAAGACTGGTCTTTATTGACCCATGTGCAGGAGAAACGGAATGCCACAAGTTCTGAGCAAAGTGCTGATCAACAACACCCCCTTTATCACCTTGTCATCAAACCCCCTTTTCCTTTCTTTTACCCCTCACCGCATATACTCCAGATTCGATTGATCCTAATTACGAAGGAATATGTATTTAGCCTTCACGGATTTAGTCGTGACAGGTCGACCTTTCGCGTGCGGGCGTTCGATATCTATCATTATCTATATTTCTAATGCAAACGCAGTAATTACATCACAAGCTCATTTGAAAAAATGGTCAAACGAGTGGGGCCAACTTGCTCAAAGATAAAAAATGATAAATACGTTGTTTTGTAATCGACTTACTTCAACTTCAGTCAGCATTTATTTAGTAATTAAGGAGGGGGGGGGGGCACACGAGGAAGCTCATTCGAGGTGATATTTTAGAATTTTTTTGGGTGGGTAAAATTAATTAGAGTTCAATCAACTTTCGACATGACTTTAATTGTATTTCCATGAACTTTAATGAATTTTTTAAAACAATTTCAAACAAAAATGAAAGAGTTACGCCCTGAAGTAACTCGTAAAAAAATCACATTTCATTAGATAACTCCGAAACTTTTTGACAAATGTTTTATTTTTAGTTTTTTTACTAATTGTTGAGGAAAAAAGTACAATATAGAGTTAAAAAAAAAATCGAACAAGAACGTATCGAAAAAATAATTTTAATTTTTACAATTCAACATTATTTTGGAGCCGTATTTATTGTCAAGAAATATCCACCGCCTTTTGTAAATCTTGACGAGGTAAAATTCAAAAGAATAAAATTAAAAAAATGGTGGAGTTAACCGCAGCTCATAATTAAGGGTTTGGATCGCTCCCGAGGTGCGAAGGTCGAGTATCTTTGTATACGAAAATGCGATTAGTCGTTCGAAAAACCATACGTCTGAAAGTATCGAAAAGGTGCGATGAAGGAGCACGTGTTGGTGGAACCATAAATCTCGAGCCGATTACAGGACAGACAGATGCACTCTTCGGATAAGCCACAATGGTCTCTTGAATTTAAACTTCTTCGTATTTTCGCCTCATATTAACCTTCTTGTTCGCACGTTCGAATAAATTTCATTATCATAAAATAAAAAGTGTTTTTTTGCGAGGTTGTCTGGTAACGCGGAACCAATTATCAGAGGGTTGGGCTTGTTTTGAAAGAGAAAAAAAAGATGGCGTCTGATTTTTATGGTCAAGATAGTGCCAGAGGGTTTTTACTGTTTATGGAAACTCACGTTAAACTTAGGAGAAACAACAATGAACGAAACAATAACTGCTTCGCTTACGAACAAATTCGTTGGAGCCATTTATTGGGATAAAGTCATTAAAAAAAGAGAAAAAATCGAGCACGATTTTTTTTTTTTACCCTTAAACCGAGAATTGAAATTTTTGTCGATTTTCAAAATTTGAATGTAAACTTTAATCACGTTACGGTTCATATGTTTATGTTGAAAAATAAAAAAATAAATAACACGATAAAAGAAAGTGTTGATGGAATAGAGACATATGTCAATGGAATTTTTTAGCATAATCCACATTTTGTTAATGGCACAAAATTTAGTCTCGTTTGCGCTACGTCCTATCGCCTA
Source organism: Campoletis sonorensis (assembly GCA_013761285.1). Classification (NCBI taxonomy): domain Eukaryota; kingdom Metazoa; phylum Arthropoda; class Insecta; order Hymenoptera; family Ichneumonidae; genus Campoletis; species Campoletis sonorensis. Next base: position 176,791 of record JACEOJ010005896.1, on the reverse strand, counting down.
CCTTGACAAAACGGTCGGAGATATCGTAAAAATGAATGGAAGCAAATTTGTAGAGCATGAAATTTCCTACAAAAAAGTCTTAAACAAAATTTCTCTAACTCCCGTAGCTTGACAATGAGAGCCACTGTAAAAAAAAAACTGATTTTCAAGCGTTTTCAGGGATCGAACATCTTTACAATTAGAACGCGTTTCCGTCAACGACTTGGATTTTTTCTTTGTTTACTTACTTATTTATTTATCTGATCTTCAATTGCTCAAAAGCTACTTTTTCTACATTGGCTCGATGTTGATATTCTATTTGATCGATTTTTTAATTTTTTCGAAGCCAAAAGTAACGAAACTTGTAAATATTTACCAAAATCTTATACCAAATGACAAGTGGGCGAGTAATTTGGCATTTTAGAGTCTCATTGTCGTCAAAATCTTGAATAATATCGATACCTTGTGCATCCAAACGATTCACGATCGCAAGATTCACAGGCCACAGTATAGAATGGTCGTCGCCTGAATCGACACAAGTAATTTACATACATACGAGTATATATCGTCATGAGTATTATAAACTCGATATTATATGCGGAGCCATTTGCCGGGTGCGTACATTTTGTGACCTTTAGCTCATGACTGTGCGGGGCCAACGGTATTGCACAAGAGTGCAGGTGACACGGATCAGAGTGCATCTTGAGAAGCACACCCACATGTGGGTTGAGAAAAACGATTCTTATACCAAACCCAACTCAAACTTTCTTTCAGTCCCACCTTTTTTCGTATCATCGATTGTCAATGCAATTAATCAATTTTAAAACCTTCATTTATAGCCACAAATTTAATTTCGTTAGAATTTCGTCAGAATTTCGTCACTTTTTACTTAAAAATCACAAAAACAAAAAAAAAGTCCTACCTAAAGTTTATTATTGACTCAAATCTCAATAAATATCTGTCAATCACCTGTTCAGGTGTTCAAGGTGTACAAATAAGGTTCACCACATTCCTCTAATGGTGACGCGAGTGGATGATTTCCTAGGGGCTGTAGAGAATACGTAATATATGTATCAATACGCCTCAATATGTCAGCAATATGCCAATCATCGAGTTTATGCAAGATCATGAAGAAAAAAAACGTTTCTCGACAATGTCGATGGAGAGAAAATAATCGGGGAGATCACATACGTGTCTTGGGTTCGTTGCACGCATGTGCGATCGATCGGCAGGTTCTCTGGAACATATACAGGGTGCCCTACGGCATACTGACGAAAAGAAAAAAAAAAAAATCATTGATTTTATTGAATAAAAACAATGGATTCGTCACTGCAGTAAAATCACTTTGTTTAAACAAACATTGGCTATTATATAATGACTCAAAGTTGCTTCAAGGAAATATTTGTTTGAATCTCAATTTTTATATCGAACCAGGGGTATTGTTGGGATAGATTAATGAATTAATTTATTCGAAAGACATTTTGTTCCATTGACAACTCGTTTTGAACTTAAAATATATTTGTTCAAAGAAATAACTACGTTTCTATATAAGGATTTCCCCATGCGGTGTCCTCATCGGTTTACACAGAGATTTCCACGGGGATTTTAAACTAGAAAAATACTATTAGAGATATTGGCAGTATATTTAGGTCGACAAAGTCGCCTTTTTTGGTGGGGCACCCTTTATGTGTACATCGTAGAATAATAAACTGATAAGAGTGAAAAAAGGACAGGGGGGTAGAGAGAGAGAGAGAGAGAGAGAGAGAGAGAGAGAGAGAGAGAGAGAAAAAAAGAGAATGAATGAGAGATGACTAGAGAACGTTCGAAGCCAAGAGGATCATCGATGCGTGGGTCGGGAGAACACCTATCTGCATGAAATGTCGCATAATCGAAAGAACAAGCGGTCTGCCAATCGAGGGGCTTCGGGAACCTCCTTCTCTCTTCCTTATCCACCTCGTCGTCTCTGTACGCGAGCGAAGAAATGTTTTTTTTTTTTTTTTTTTTTTTTTTCCCGTTGACTATATATTTTTTTCGAATTAATTTAACGCGCGGCTTTAATACAAACCGAACAACACTGGTTCCGAAGACGCGGAAGTGAGATCGAGGAAACAATATTGTCGATGTAACTGGTCGCGCCAACATGTCGAAGTTGCAGGATCATTTGAACCGAGCTGGGAAAGCATATTTTGTGGCAGAAACGTGAATTTTCTATGTAAAGGAACCAGAGGAAGTCTTCTTACGTGTTCCTCGATGTGAACAGCATTTCCGGAATGGGTTTTCCGATTCTTTGGAACCCTCGAGCATAGAGCGTTGGACATGGACAGCACGTATCACTTTATAGCCGCGCATGTATACCTGAAGAGAGTCTTATGCTAAAGAAAACGTATTTTCTAGTCAATTTTTGTATTTTTATATTTCTTCGGTAGTCTTGCGAGTTTGCAGGATGCTTGACACCCACGCGTCTCTCAAGCGATAATATCCAATGGGGATAAAAAGTGTCGAGCCAGGGAGATACACCGGAGCGAGTGCTACGAGGAAGGATGTTGTTGGATATCTGTCGATGTATTTGCTTCGCGAATAAAACCTCTTCCGCCTCGTATAGCTTCAATCACACACGGAGTCTTCGTGAAACACGTGATGGCTCAAACTTTACTTTACGATCGATCCTGCTTTCCTCATGAACCTTTTCTCCATTAATTCAGCATTATTACGACTGTGAATGGAATTGTTTGACAGTTCTTTATTATTCTCCATATTCCGCCGATTTATTGCTTTTTATAAAAATACTTTTCCGCCCGATCTTCTCGTTTGTTTTGCATAAAACAATCGTTTTTCGATGCTACAATTTGTTTTTTATTTTGTTTTTTTTTTTCGTGATAATAAAGTATAACAGGGAAAATGAAATTGCTCCTTATTTCCAGCTTGGATTTCACCCAAAGCTTTTAATTTCCCGAACCGTTTTACCTGACAACGTAACACGACAAATCTTCGCTCTGCCATACAGAACATACACCTTTGTTTTCTTTCCTAGAAGATTCCTCTTCCTTGCTGTCCCTGTTCTCCTCTTTCCATGCTTCACATCCATCCACGTACAGGACATCTCCCCTATTCTGTGAATATGCATAAACACGCACTAAAGAATACGAGGTGTCCCAAAAACCATCTCACACTTTTACGAGATAAGCTCATCGTGAAATTGTCAATACAAACTGCTTTTTTCATTGTTCTCTATAATACTCGGTTACTGAAATCATCATTATAGAATCATATTATTTTAAACAAGCGAAATGTATCATTGATATTGTTTTTTGATCAACAGTTGTTTGCTTCGATAATTTTATCGTGAACTCTGGGCCTTTTATTGTATCCGAAATGCACGTTGAGACCATCGTCAATGAAAAAGTTGTTTCCAGTTTCTTTTCAATGCACCAAGTAAAGTAATTCCAATCAAATCATTTCAAACAAATAGTACAAACAAACAGTACAAAAAAAAAACCAGTACAAACAAACAGTACAAACAATCAGTACAAACAAACAGTACAAACAAACAGTACAAACAAACAATACAAACAAACAGTACAAACAAACAGTACAAACAAACAATACAAACAAACAGTACAAACAAACAGTGCAAATAAACAGTACAAACAAATAATATAAACAAACAATACAAACAAACAAAGAACGAATATAATGGACACGGTCATTCTGTTCTATCTCATCCGCAACTTATCCGTGCAACTGATTGGAATTACATCGACTTTTGAGAGAGCAAAATTTGTATCTTAATAGATTCGTAATTTGATTTAGTTTTAGGATAATTGTTACGAATTTTGGGACACTGTATGTATATAATAGACTCGGATTCGTAAAATAAACGTTTGCTCCGCCCGACAGAGCGCGTAGGCGATGAACTCGAAGGATTAAATTATGTCGGACCATTGCGTTGTGTGCTTTCTTCGTGAAGCTGTGCTCCGCCTGTAATTGCACTCAAGTGCAACCCCCGCGTCCAATGTTGAAAATGAGTACACAAGTAGATACGTATATGAATACATTCTTACGTATTTGTTGTTATGATCAAGTGTGTCAGGACTCAATGGACAAATCTATTTCTCTACTCTCCTTCATATGTTTCGATGCATTTTACTTCTTTTTTTTTTTTCAGCACCCACATATGTCAATTCGGTCGTTTATACCTGCATATCATTTTCTATATCGCTTAGGAGTTTACAAAAAATCCTACATCTTCTTACTGGACCACCCACTTTTCGGACCAGACCAAATGTCATTTCAGATTCGTATGTTCCATTTCTTAAGGGGGCAAACCACATTAGGAAGCTTATTTTCTGTGATACTTTCAGATTTTTTTTTCGTGGGTACAATTAATTAGCATTCAATAAAATTCTTCCATTTTTCGTTGAAATTATTTTCAAAAATTCATTAAAGAAATATGATTAAAATGATGTCGCAACTTGATTGAACGCTAATTGATTTTACTCACCCAAAAAAAAAATCCTAAAATATTACCGAATATGACCTTCCTCGTGTACTTTCGACCCTTAAAAGGCCTAGTTTCATTAAGATTCTTATTTGACTCAGCAAGTTGGATGCAAAACATTTGTTTATAATAAATGTTCACAAACTTTTCACGTACCTTTATCCATGACGTTTCACGTTTGTTGAGCTATCGGAGAATTCATTATTCCTTCCTTAAAAAAAAAATAAGTAGAAATTAAAAAAAAATAACTTTTTTTTTTTTTTTTTTTTAATTTCATCTCTTATTTTTTATAACGCGTTCCGAGAAAAAGAAAAAAATGCGTGCGTAAATGTTATGAATACGCGTGCGCCAGTGTTAAGAGAGGGGCAAAAGGGTCATAAGGCGCCAGGTTGGCGCAACAATAATCGTAACTTGAAACGAAGAGGAGGAACAAGGATGATATACAGCTTACAAGTTCAGATTCATGAAGAGGCCGAGTGGGCCTTATATACAAAGCTGGAGACAATGGTCGTCATTGTTTTCTCCATAATGTTCCAAAACTCGTTTTACTTTACTGTATCAATTCATGCCATTCTAATATTTTTATTATATAAAAAAATTCCAAACTAGAGGTGATTCGAAAAAAATGTTAAAAAACTCCGTTCTCATGGAGGCTTCGTAAACATTGATATGCAACAAAATAAAATTGTCATAAGAAAATATAAACAAAGTGCTTAAAAAAGAGTTTTTTACAAAATGTCATAAGATTTTTTGCTTCGTCTGTTCGATGATTTTTTTCAATAATTATCACAATGGAAATTATTTAATAATGTGAATTTGAATATCAAAGAAATGCAATCAAATGGTTTGCAACAACAACAACAAAAATTCCGTCAACTTTTTCTTTGAACGTAAAGGAGGCTGTCGAATCACAGATTATGTCGACTTTTGTTACGAAAACTCAAAAAACGGATTAGTAGGCTCTTGGAATTATTCGTTACATTAAAATCGAGTCTACTTTTTTTTTTGTAATTTTTGTTGTTGTTCTTAACGACTCAATTTCAAAGCTCGTTATCGACGATTGCCGATCTCTCTTCATTTGGCCCATGGGTTAACACAGTCACTTTCACTTTCACGTAACTTTGCTCACAGTACCGAATAACGTCCAATCGTTGATGTTGGACGAATACGAATATTTGTACATGTTTATCAAGAGGTTAAATGAAATGTTTTTTCGACACTTCCAACATCTCGTTAGTGTGCAGCTAATCGATATAGTGAGACTTTAATCATTATTGACTAATTGATTCGATCGGATAAATGAATATTTTCGCAGAATCTTATTGAATAAAAAATTTTAAACGTCTTTGTTGACTTGTCCAATTAATATATGACATTATTTTTAAAGTAAAAAAAAAAAAAATTCTACATGTCTATCAGTTTTGATTGATGGCTGATGAAATAGTTATTTTATAATGTGGTTTTGTGAATTTTTTTATTTTTTTTCTATAATTGAATCATTGTATTTAAAAAAATCGCCAAGAAAATCGGCTAACTTGCAATTATTTGAAATAATATCAAAAATAAAATGTAATTTACTTAGATTTTGATAAGACTTTTCGAATAATTCGAGATTTTTTTAACTTTATGCAATTAATAAAAATTAAATCATTTTAAAGCACGTCGCTCAACGTCATAGTAATTGACGCGATAAATTTCACTATAAGTTTACTCCATTATCGTTCCCGTATAAATAAAATAAAACATTATTTTAGAAAGAATATTATAATAGCACAAAAAATTGCATAGCGAAAAAAAAACTCTAAATCCATTAACTAGAAGTCTCGACGATTTGCGAAGAATTTGAAACGGTACCGCGAGCAATAATAAATCACAAGTCAGTGCGATGACAATCAATCATTGAATATGCCGGCACTGTATTTACCTGTTAAGTTGCAAGAGGAATTACAATAATCAAAGATCCCTATGCGAATCACTACTTCGTCGATCATCCCGTTCACGCGTTAGCCTTTCGACAAATGATCGCGAATCTTCGATAAGTATTAATGATTCACTACGACACCAGATTCGTTCGTTGATAAATAATTTCCTCGTCAAATTTTTCACGGCATCGAATGTTCCGAGCGAAAACTGTTTTTTCATGAAAAATGAGTGGAAAATCATTGACACCAACAGAAATTCTCGAAATTTTCAACCAACTGTTGAATAATGGATAAATTTTTATTTTATCATTTCATTCAACCAAATTGACGCAATTTTGAAAAGTTGTGATTTTTTTAAATCCTTCTCGCGTTGAAATTTTTCATTATTATTTCTTTTTTTTTTTTAATCTCTTTTCAATTGAAGTGGCAGTTTGTCCATTTTTTTTTTCGGTGCAAATTGAAAAATTTTTGATGATGAATTTACTTTCATGAGCAAGTGATATCTGAGAAAAAATTTCGCTCTCATTATCGAAAACTTTGGCTTCGCCACCGTTGTTTCTGGAGCAACGTTCACTGGCTGGTGACCACTGCGTTTTGCACACATTTTCTAATCGGGGTGGTAAGCTCAAAACCCTAAAATTTAATGGCGTTTCTCGCGCCATAAAACCCTTCATATTTACAAGGGACTTGTCCGCCCCTTAAACGGTCATTTGGCACCTGGTTAGAAGTGGAACTATTATAGTTTAGCATTGAGAGCAACGTAACCTGTGATCAGTGGGAAAATACATTTTTTACGACTTAATCTTAGCCTGGTTTTTGTGGCTCTGGGTCGACTTTGTAGTTAAAAAGCGACTTGGGTTGTTGGAAGAGAATGTAACAAAAGGTGAAATGAAATTTCGATATTAAGAATAATCTTTCTGTTTTTTTCAACAATTTTTAAACAAAAAATATTAAGAATAAAATGTTAGAACGAATTGTTAATTGAAGATTTACAGAAACAACAATCACTTTAGACGATAAATACAACATCAATACGTATTTTTTTTCAAGTAGTAATTTGAAATTGTTGTTTAAAATACACTGATTCGTTTTTAAAACAATTTCAAACAAATTAAAAACGGTCCCTTCCCTTTTTACCCCCACTTTTTCCCCACTGCACTGTTCCTGTGTTCCTTCAAAGTTCCTGGAGTTCCCCTCTCGAGTGTTGCCCACAGCCACTCTTTCCTAATGCACTATTGTATCGCATTCGCACTAGGGCCAAGGGAAACTGTGGAAAACCTTAGCCGATACAGGCGGCTATATTTTCACTGAGTTTCAGTTGGTTAACAGCATCAGAGACTCAGCGAAAACTGCCTCCCGCTCAGCGATTGATACGCCCGCCGGTAAATGGCTAAGCGGTCACCCAACCAAGTACTGATCGCAGTCAGTGCTGCTTAACTTGACCGCGAACCCATCGCTGTCGGTAACTATGTCATTATAGTATTTGTGAAAATATATTTAATAAATGCGACATCTTATAGCAAATTTTGACATTTTCGAATCAGACAAGAAAACAATACCCAAGGTCTTATCAAATATTCTTCTTGTGGGCTAGGGTGGCACAAGAAAATTAGACTTTTTTTTTGAGTTGAGTATTTTATTTCAAAGCTTCGAAAAATCTACAAATTCAGTAGAGAATAAAGAGGGCGGATCGAAAATGACCGAGTGTGTTAAAAAAGTATAAAAAATAAAGAAAATCTTGTTTTTCACGTTTCATTAAATGAAAAAATCCCATTTATTGGATGTGTAATAGAATTTAATGGTTTGTGTACGAATGAAGTGAAAATCTTAGCAAGAAAAAAAAGTATAAAATGTATGTTATCTTTTTCCAGTTGCCTTTAGGTGTTTACCAGTCAGTATTGAATTTTATAACCGTTATCATTGTTATTACTATGATTATTATAGAGTTTAAAAAAATGAACTCATCTTAGATCTTGTTTAGCGGGTACGAACAGACACTTAAGTCATGTTCTCAACCACTAGGTGGCAGTTCGGTAGTAAGTAGATCGCGATAATGGTCGACAGAGGGCGCGCGCGTGTAGTGCGCATGCGTTCCGCAACGAGTACGAGGCACCCGGAGGCTGCCATTGTGTCCAGCCTCTCTGTAATCTAGATCGGACTTCTTGCACGAAATATTTATAATATTTTTCTTTTCTTCTTTTTAATCATTTCAGCATGTACGTGAGCACCCTGCCGCGAGAGGAAAGATATGTGCGCTTGAGAGGAGGGGATGCGTGCAGTTCGTTACGTACCTCGCGAGAGTCCGCGCCCGCATAATCACCGCTTTTGTACAACCGGTAGAAATCGAAGCGCAACACCACAAGCGAGAAAATACAATCCATAAGTATTCGCACACTTATTGTACTTATATCGAGATATTATATAAATATATAGTAAAGCTTGAAGAAACGCGAAAACAAAAAGAGAGAGAGAGAGAGAGAGAGAGAGAGAGAGAGAGAGAGGAAAGAGTGAAAAGGAAAACGTAATAGGGCGAGTTCTTGAGAACGTGCGATCGACAGGTTTGTCCTCATTTCAAAGCGTACTCGCGATATATTATTTCGATGTATGCGTAACGTACATTAAATTTCATATTAAATCGACATTATATATTGTTATTTGAAGGCGGCAAAGATTTCGTTTTTGAGCAACAATTATGGATAAATATTCGCTTCATTAATTTCAACAAGTATTTCCGGTCGACTCATCAATTGGTAAATCGTTTGACTCGAGCACCAATTCTTCAAAAGTTCAAAACAAGTGGGGTAACGGTGATGGCATAGGGTCGTAAAAAGCGCAATCAGGAATAATGAAAAATACAAAACAAAAAAATGATTTAAAAAAAAAACACTCACTATAACAAATCACGATTTCCACTAGTCATTTTTATTTATTTATTTGTTTTTTTTCACAGGTTTAATTAGAGGTTTCAATTTTTCATTTAAACCGAGCATCAGTTTTGATTTTGTGATAACAGTGTAGGTGCCAAAATGAAAGAAAGCGTTGCATAAGGTTTAAAGTAAACTTAGGATATGTGAGAGTTTATCCAGTCGACGTAGTCGGCTACCCTCGTATGAATGATGAGGCTCGAAGAATTATTGCCACAGTAATCAACATAGGAAGCGATCCCTTCAATTTTCCCGTTGACTGTGAGTGGACTTCCTTTATCAGTCTAAAATCCATACAAACATAGATCATGGGTTATCAAATGTTTTGCTATCTTTTTCCGTAGCCAATGAAACTTTCCAATTAAAGGATGTCTTAAGCCATCCATTTATCGGTTCAATCAATTTTTCTCTTCAATCCGATGTTACCATGTTCTTGTTATTCTGTTTCGGTGGAAATTGTTTTGAGGTAATCGTCTGAAATAATGCTCTCGTCGAATCGGTAACAATTCCATTGATCTACGTTGGTGTACTTTTGAAAATAATGATAAAAACAAATCTCGGAAGGAAGAAATCTTTTCAATAAATTAATTCAAGGTAGTCATTTTCAATCCCTCATAAAATCGATCCTCCTGAAAATTCATCCCGACAAACCTACCAAAATCTTGACCTTTCGAAAGCAAAATCCGTTAAAAAGTCACTGGCGAAATCGACTACGAATAAATCATCCAATTAAGTCAAATCTTTCGAATAAATAATGTGATTGTAATGACGTATAAAGTTAAGTTTTAAATTGACAAGAAATTTAATAACGGATGTACTTGAATGAATATTGAGGAGAATCGATGCAAGCTTCGATGTGTTTTTTCAATGATTTGCTCATCTTTGACTAGTAACTCAAGCATGATTGGTTTTTTAACAATATTTTCATTAGTACAGATATGAATAAAAAAAAGAACTTACGTAACAAGATTTCTGGTGATTAATGGGGTCATAAGCACAGATTTGATGTTCGTTAATATCTATGTTTTTTGTGGAGCATACAGCCTCACAATATTTTTGAGGCATGACGATGATCTCCGAACGACGAAGTAACGACCAGGAATCATCGGGAGTCTGAAATTATCGTAGAATCAAAAATTAAAGATGAAAAATCACAATATAAATAAATTCGAGTATAAATTACGTCATTGAATGAGTTTTAACTTGATAAAATCATGTTCAACAGAACAGTAGATGATTTCAATGATTTTGAACTTACATTATAACGTCCCCAGCCGGAAGTAGTGGCAGGCGAGTATTTTTTAACTTTGGAGCCCTGTACGGGTAATTCAACCTTTCCAACAGTTTCGGAAAAAGTAAAACCTTTGACTTTAACAAGTGCAATGTCATTGATCAACGGATTGGTTGAATGATAATCAGGGTGAACGATTATCAGAGAAACGTCATGTGATGAGTGTTGTACTTTGAAGTCGGCTACTCCACTGACGATTTTGATTGCATCGTTTGTTTCACTGAAACGTATCAAATGAGGTTTTTACTTTAGTGAAAACTTCATTTTTTGTTAAAACACTTAGTATAAGCATTATTACTGATTCACTTACCCTACGACACATTGAGCTGCAGTCAGGACATAATTTTCAGTCAAAATCGAACCAGTGCAAATGTGGAAACCGGGAGAGTCTTGTATCGACACCTGCACGCAATGAAAAGTAATTTACTTTAATTAATTTGATAAATTAATTTGATTAATTGAATCCAGTAATTTGATTACGCGAATTAATTAATACGATTAATTGAATTTATTGATTTGATTACTTTTCGAAATAATACACTAATCGAGAATTACATTCTAATTGAAATCCTCATTTTACTGCTCTTTAAATTCCAGGATATTTTTGCTCTTTCATCCTACTCATTGTTTTAACTTTAAATTGTTTATTAAAACGCGAAAATTAATATTTACTTGATAGGGAATTTCTCCTGGTTTGACAAATCTACCATCCTCTGTTGGTGTCGGTATTGCGTAACGCGTTGACGTTGGGCTTCCTGTATCAAAAATATTATTCACGTATCATTCGGTGGGAGATAATAAAAAATTACTAATATTTAACAACATTAACATTGAAAAGTAACAAATTCCGTGGCTGGACAATTTTTCAATTAATTGTACGAGTGTTTGTTCGTTGCATGATTATTGCTATTAATTAAATAAATTCCAATTGAACCGTTGAAAAATATATTTTTTCCTTGTTAAAAAAAAAAAAAAAAGTATCTTTTTACTGAAAACCTCGTTCTCGGCCCGTGTTCTCAGTCGAATAATCAATTGTTTTAATTTCCCACGAAAAAAAAAACGTTTTTAGGGATGTGTTCTGCTTTGCCCGCGACTTTATCCTACTTACCCTCACACAGTGCCGCAAGGACGACAAATAATAAAGCAGAATTCATCATTGTTGAATCTTGAAGAACAAAAATGTTACTTTGATGGAAATAGCATAAGTTTGGGCTTTTATACTCGTCCACGTAGTAGCGAATCAGCTTATCAACGAAATGAATAATTGATTTTTTATCTTTAAAAACTAAATGTCACGGAACATTGGGTTATGCCAATAAAATTCTGGCCACAGTTTATTGACCTGGCTGTTCCACAAGTTTGATTCGTTAAAGACAGACGACTAAGATTTGATTATTCATATTTCATTGTCTGCAGAATTAGTAAACAGATTTCTCCTTTGCATTTTTTATGAGGAGTGCGAGGACGCGCAATCCCTCACTTTTTTTGTCCAATTTCGCTTAACCTGCCATTTTATCAAACAAGAATGTAGTTGAATTAAAAAAAAAAATGAATATATATAAAACACTGATCAATAATTATTAATCATTTTTATGAATTTTCATATTATTAAGGTTTTACAAAATAATATTAAAAATATGATTAATACCTCTTTATTGATAATATTGATTTTATAATAAAATTCCAGTGATGTTTCAAATTCAAATATAATATTTAATTTACTGAGTTTTTTAGCTCAAAAAATAAGTACAAGCATTTATCCAAAAGGCCTTTTAAAATAAAAGTAAGTGAATCTTAGTAAAAAAGGTAGATCTTAGATTCTACGCGCAGTTCAAGTGACCGTTATGAGCCGAATCCAAACATAGTGGCGCGAAAGAGGGGAGGAAAGGATCAAGGACGCGTGCGCAGTGTCCACTGTCCGCTCGGATGACCACTGGCGCCGCGTGTACTATATAGATCGGTACTAAAGCCTCTCGCGATGGCGGAAAGCTCTACAACTCGTTGCTCATAGATCTATCACCTCCCAGCAAACGGGTTCCCAGATTGACCCACACATGCACATGAACGTGGTTGGTCCTACGATCGATCGTTTACTGAAGCCCCCCAGGGGCGCGCTAGCTTTATAAAAATATATTTATATACACGTCTAGTCGTCATGACGGCACATTATTTATTTGTCTATTTTATCGCACCTTTGGAAACGACTTAAAGTAGATTGGTGTGTCTCGTGATTAAAACTACAGAAGCACCTGAAAGTGTGTTACGATCTACAAGTTCACGCCATCAGCGACAGATCAGGAGGGCTTAAATTAAATCTCGTTTATAGTTTTAATGAACAACATTTTAAATGGAAATAAAATTTAATTCATTCATTTTAACCTCGAAATATTTACATCCGAAATATTTATCGGAAATGAAAATTGACTACGGAGTAAAAACGGACTTGCACTTTTTTTTCTATGATTTTTCATGATCATTATTTTGTGGATTTGCAATACTTTGACTGTAATCCGAGGATTAAAGTAAATTAAATGCGGATTCGAGGCAAATAGGTTTAAGTCAACACATCCGTGTGATCTCGATTTGTGCTTTCCCTGCTGCGACTGCACATTTTATCCAAGATTCAGTGTGGCATGATCTCGAGGATCTATATAAGTTTCTATACACGCGCCACAAGAGTTACGTTACAGTAAAGAGTAAAATGGCGTATAGAGTGGAATCATATCGGTCTCTTGATCGCATCGCACCCTGGCGCATATACACCACGTACTTACCTTACCAAACGTTACTCTCGTTTTCGCTGCCGCGAGCGATTCCATTCGTCTCGGAATCGCGTTTATATGTATATAAATATATTGACACCACGGAGCGTTTTATGCGCGATTTAAATCCAGATCAGAAACTATTCCGAATTGGTTCATGATCCTTTTGTACCATTTCTTCGAGTCCTCGAGTTCCGTCGATTCTAATCACGCATTTTCGTTACCTACTTGCGATATCGAATTATTATTTTTGTCTCATTAGACAAAAAAAATCTGACTTTTCCCAAGTGAATTTTTTTCTTGGGTCTCTCAGACCCAAGAGTGTACTTCTAGTACTAACTTAGCCAGTTCAAAATGTTGATTTAAAAGAATTTTCAAAAAATTATCTTCCAAGGGACTTTTATAACAAGAATAAAGAATAAATTGTAATTTTATCAATTTTTTATGATTAAATCTCTCATGAAAATTGGTAATGACTAATGAATGAAAAATGTACACTTGTTCTCACGTTCAAGTGTAATTAAAAAAACTTGAGTCGTTAATTTAAGCGCGAGATAAAGTTTATTGCAATTCTTTCCTATAGTTTTATCGTATTCTTTGAAGAAGCGATTAGAGTGAATGTAATTTTTCACTGACAACATTCTGATTGGTGTTACATGGCGCTGGAAATGGAAGATAAATGGGCTGGAGTGACCCATGGCGTAGATATGATTTTTGTTGTCGATGTTTTTTTTTAATTTTGCTGGTGCTCGATCGATTCGCTTCACTCCAAAAGCGATAACCCAACAACTCTCGGTGCAATTCAGCTGAGAAACGACTCGCGAAGTATCAGTTGAAATAACACGCAGTTGCGCATACATATGCGCGTATTAACGATTGATTATTATTCTAATCACATTATCACGCCGATTTGTCGGTTTATCTCTTAGCCTTACGTACACGCATACTCGCATTTAAATCTCGATTGCGCAAAAGTTTGTCGGAACATGTACACGTGTTGTTTTTATTTTTCGATAACTCGAAGACCACAGGGGGTGCGTGTCCAGAGGGCGAGAGAGTAAATATTGTTCGAACGTACAGAACTGTAACATAATACGTGTAGGAAACTTTTATTCGAGTGTACAAAAAGTTAACGACTATTTAATTCTTATCAAATGTATATCACAACACTTTGCTACTTTCGGATCACATTTCGGATAATCATCATTATAATAATATGCATTTGAATGTGCAGTGAACAAATGAATTCGATTTCCAATGAAAATAACAATGTTTTAGGCGTGGATTTAAAAAAATCTACCGCGTTTTTTTTTTAATTTCTTTTTATTTTAATGAGGGGAGGAAAAATACTGTGATTTCCAAACAATAGTTGATTAATCGAGTTTCAAATCTCTTTTTACGGTGGAAACAATGAAGGTATGGGAGAGTAAATTTGGGCCACTAGAGGTCGGGTCCCCAACACCTTGATCTCAAGTCATCTAGTGACGCGATCGACTTTCAAACAGTTTCATTTTTTTAAAACTACAAGTGAACCAGTGACTGTAGAACCATTCAAATTGATAGACTAAAAATTGATGTTTTTTTTTCTAATTTTTTGTCATACAGGAGTTTAAATTATAAGAAGATGGAACTACCTCCGAATGCTCATGGGATTTGAATTTTTCAAGTGCATATTTCTCTTCCAGACTAAGTTGAACATGTCGATATCGATCGATCGATCTTTGTGATTACCTCAGAGAGAAAAAAAACGTATGTGTATAGTGAGCATGGGCGAGGATAGAAGAGAGCATAATTTAGCAACGGCCATGAGCCCATTTACGAACAACGAGAACTCAACTGAGATCAATATTATTTGCAGCGAAAAAAAAAATGTATAAAAAAATCTGGATACTCGTGTATTACGGAACTGAGAAGTATCGGCCACCTACTATATTCGCCCGAACTGCCAGCGATGCAGGCTCTCCTGCATAGACGGAATTATTTTCATACTTTCACGTAAAGTGATTGTTTCGTATATACACATGAAGCGGCAGAGCAAGAGCGAGATAGCAATGGTTAAGGTCCAACGGGGTCTGCTCCTTGGAGCATGAACGCTCTGGTAATTAAATTTATATTGTATACACATATATATTCACATCGGTATATCGATCCTGAGGCTACAGTCATTTTTTCAAAAACATAATCTTTTGCCCACAAATCTAGCTTTTGCACGACCTAGAAATTCTCACAACCGCGTCGCTTTAAGCTCCTGAATCATCTGATTTGGCCAGCAAACGTTTCATTTTTTCATTTCAAACTTTTCGTACAGGGTACCTTCCGATTGTATATGACGGGAGACGTATTTTCTTATTAAAGGGGGAAACCACATTAGGAAGCTTATTTTTGGTGATACTTCAAGATTTTTTTTTCGTGAGTAAAATTAATTAGAATTCAATAAAGTTCTGACATCATTTTTATCGTATTTTCATGAACTGTAATGAATTTTGATAAATAATTTCAACCAAAAATGAAAGAGTTACGCCCTGAAGTCCGCTGACGGTTGGAGCTTAGAGTTTTTCTATTCTGAGACGTGTAGCCTCCCAACTTATATCCGACATTCAAAAAGTAATCATTTTACATTGTTAACTTATTTTCTAAGAGCGTAAAACAACTTTTTACATGATATCATGATTTTCAAGGTGCCTTTATTTGCTTAATTAATGAAAAAATATTGCGAAAATTGAAGAAAATTTTTCTAAGGCTTGCTAAACTTTTAATTTTCATTATTTTCACATTCCGTAGCACATTCCTTAAACATTCATTTAAAAACATGTAAAAATTGCACAAATTGTAGGATCATGACATTTTTTTTTTGGGTGGAATGTCAACGAGAAATAAAGTAAATTTAATAGTTCTCGAGCACGCGAGTTTAATCTTAAATGGTTGAAATTAAGGCGTGCCACATTAACCACTTTGCTGGCATCATTCGATTATCTCCTAACATTTGAAAAAAAAAGTTGGATTATATGTGCTCGTGCCAGTCATCAGATTGGAGAGACCACTATGGGCGCACACGCGAATGTATCAGAAATGAGGGAGAACTATCTCGCGTCTCCACGGTTTAAAAATTTGAGCTCTTTCGCTCCCCCGCAGCGGCAGTTGTATAAAGAACATTGCCCAGCAAATCACAATGCTTTACGCCCGCGTTTAATAGATTGTGTCAAATTGCTCTCTCGCTGTCCCGGTGTATGAAACACTGTGCTAAAGATTCAGACATTGAGTTTATAAATAAATATAACGGGTGTTCTGAACCAAGTGGTAGTGGTGAGAATATGAACCTCAAAATGCAGGTGGAAATAATGAAAATTCAAAGTTGAGCAGGGTTGAAAAAAATTTCTTCAATTTTCGCAATATTTTTTAATGAATCGAGCAAATAAAGGCACCTTCAAAATCATGATATCTCCTTTAACAAATGCATTTTGATTTTTTCCTTTCAAATGATTTAGTTGCGAGTTATGATGGATACCGCAAAACAACTTTTTCTCGAGGCACCTCCGGAGATTCACTGTCAGTTGCTCAATTTTTGATATTTTGCAATGAAAATTCAGGAAAATATTGTTCAAATGTTATATTATTATGTATGGATTGACTAAATAAACTAACACCATCTGTATTGCCAAAAAAAAATCTTAAAAACATGCTTTTTTTTTACGCCCTTAATTAAATTAACCTTACCCCCCCCTCCCCCCCTTAAAGGCGCTAAACTCTATGAGCAGACCACGCTATCACACCAAGTTTTTCTTTTGACTTGCTCGATACCAGATAATCTTTGTTTATTTAGTGGGACACCCTGTATAAATGGAAAGAGGTTTGAGCTATCAGGTAACTCGCGTCCGGTCTCTCGTAGGGCTTCACGTTCATATATAATCCACATACGAGTGTGTATGAACACTTTCCTATTTTTCTGCGATAGAATATACCGCGAGAGAGTGATATCACACCCGCAATCAGAAAAGTCGATCGGTAATTGAATAAATTACCGAGCTCTCGAGTACTCTCAGTCGACGCGGTTATAATAATGGCATCGCTGCGCCAAGGCGATACAACACCATTATAAATGTGTACGTGCTGTATGGTCTTTCAAGTGCCACGAATTATTTTTTTCCCGAGGTATATATCAGTTCGCAAAATTCTATATATCTGCAATATTATATTTTATAACATACAGGCTCTTCGAGGTTGATCGATTTTTCAAGAAACAAAAACTAGTCAATGGAATTTCAAATATTCGTCAAGTGGAATACCAAAATTTAGTTTTTACGTTTGAACGAAAAAAAAATCAAGAATTATTCACAGTTTCTTTGTTTAGAAGACACTAAATCGTCAAATGACATTTCTCCGTTGTATTATTCAAGAAAAATTGATATTAAAGTCATGATATGTTCAAATGGTCAAAGAATCAGTTTATTGAACTTTTTTACATTTAAAGTCCGGACACGAAAGAAAATTTTGAAAAATAATGCCAAAGTGGTCAGAAAATTTTATTTTTTCATACGACAAACACGTTTTAAAATTGTTGAAAAATTCTAACATAACATATTTCAACAGCTTTGGTATAAATATTTGATTATAATTCTAAGAACACCTCTTAGGTGCTCTAAAGGAATTGAAAATAAATTGTCTGGGAATATACAGTGTGAAACGGCCTTAAAATATATGTATACATATTTTTTTCAAATTGAAATTCTTGTTTAGCAAGTCGTAGAACGCCCCATATGTATATTATTTTGTAAAGATCGAGGATTTTCTCGCACCTCGCAATTATGTAGTTGACGGAGATTGAAAGAAAAAAAAAAAAAAAAACATAACTTGTATAGAATGATAGTGTTTGATATCCTCGCCTGGGAAAATTCGCAGCGTATCGATATAAATTCCCAATCGAATCGAATCTCTGACCTTTCGTCGTTTTTCAGAAACCTCGCAATTTGTTTTATGGCTTGAGGATCGTCGTCGTAGGATTTTACTTCGTTACTTCATTGGGTCGAGGTCAGTTGTTTGTTCAATTAAGAATGAAAATGTTCAACAGAAATATTGTTTTATACACTTTAATAAAGCGGAGTTACTGCATAAAGTAACAAAAAAAAAAAGTGAAAAAAAATTATTTTATTTCATTTTTTTTGTTAAAATGAACTTCGAAATCAATTGTAATCATTTTTAATGGGATTTTCACGTATTATATGAATAAAGTAAACTTTTTTAAATAGTTTGTTCATTTATTGCTACCCTCAGCTTCTTCTGATTACCATTTTCACAATGGATAAGGAAATTAATGATTTTTGTAGGAATTGTTATCGAAACACGATCATAGTTTTGAAAAAATACTGTGAAAATTCTTCCTTCATTTTTGGAGAACACTTTGTGCCAAAAATTAAAAAAATTGGCTACTTCATTTTGCCCCAGAGGCCCACTTTGCCCCAGTTTCCTTATAGTAAAGAGTGAAATGGTAAAAAGACAGCGTGTTTATCATTATTTTTTAAATCGATTGATTACAGAGACAAGAAAGCGTAGACACCTGGCTCGGTTCACCATGTCCTTTTTAGTGATACACGCGATACGCCATAAAAGATACCGAAGTTTATATCTGCTCTATTATGCAAAATCTTCGAAGAAAACCTGCTTTGGTTTGATATTTTCGCTTCCAAACCTTACGGAACTTGACTGTAACTGCGGTATAAAGAAGTTTTTTTGAAAATATATTAATTCCATGTTCCCTCTTCGAATCGTTACGGAAACCGAAGCTAATGAACGGAACGGGATCACAAAATGGTAGAAAGAAGGAAACGTGTGACTGGAGGAATTTGTAGCATGTCCCCGCTCGGTCCTCGTTGATTCTAAAACGTATGGAGGATCGATCGATCACGAGGCTCTCGACGATCCTTGCGAAACTTTTCGCAGCGTTAAACGCATGTGCGTATGTTTTTTTCTTCCTGTTCTAGTCTCTCTTTTTGCGTGTTTTAAACAAAGTGCCTGATCCACGGATTTCAAGAGACAACGAGATAATAGGAACGAGTCCACAAGTCCAGTGAATAGTCCTCTCGGGTGCTCGTTAACTTTGAGAAAGTTAATATTAACGGTAACGTGAAAGCGAGTTCGGTTAGCTATTATTTTATCCCTGGAGTGTATTCTCATTGTGTTTATTCCAGATCGACTTCAATGACCAAACGACAATGTCTAATCATCATATTTTTATCATTTTTTTGTTTTTTTTTTTCGAACTGAGGCTAGACGAGACTCTAATGAGTCCTGTGGAAATTTAAACCGGGATTTCAATCGCGTCAAACTTTCTTCATTTTGAATATGAGTTTTAAAGATCCAGTTGAGCATTGGAAAAATGTCAAGACATTATTTCAATTGAGAAAAGATCCGGGTGTATTTTCTTCATTGGCAAACAAATGAGTTTAAAGCTTCTAGGAAAAAGTTCAATAATCTTTAAAGAACCTCATCAATCATTCACTCGTTTTATCATGGCTCCTAAATTAACCGAAGATTAGTACATTTTTCAACACACCTACGTTTCAATATTATCATCGTTTGTGACCAAGTTACAGGCAATTTACTTCAATTAAATGATACGGGTCGAGCCTGGCATTTCTTCATACTTATCGAATGAGACCTACACTCGAATCCGTTTTACAACAGCTTTTCATCAAGGGAACTGGTCAATTTAACCAGAGGGCAAAGTGCCTGGCCACACATGGACCGCAGGTACCTGGACATCATGCGGGTTCTCATCCCCGAGACCAGCCATGCACAGACATAAGTGATTCCAACGAAAATATAGAGAATCGTGGGATCCTCGAATTATCGCTCCCCAAAAAATTATTTTTCTACCAACCCATTGATCCACCCGTACGTCGTTTCCATTTAATCAACTTGATGCTATGCAGAATCCATTTTCAATGCAGGTAGACACTTGGTCGTTTCAATGAACAAACTGTGAGAACGAGCCACGACGATTTCATAATTACTAAGAATGTTCTTTATATTTTTTTAGAGCTGATCGTTTCATTTGATCGAATGTTTAATGATTTTCAGTTGGTCAACAAAAGTGTAATATTGTAATGAAATTTTTCATAATAAAAAGCAATGCGTACACTATCTAAAAAATTGTTTTATTATTCACCGACTTTACATACTCTTTTGGGTGTTAAAATGATCAATTAAAAGTTTGAAGCTTCGAGCTTTAAACATAAATGATGAATAATTCCAAACATCAATTCAAAATGGAAATAAGTTCTATCGAATTATTCGATTTGACAAACCATGAAATAAGCGTTGTTTTTTTTTCGAATCAAAGTATTCGTTACACAGATAGAACCGGGTTTTTGTGGGAGCTCTGAGAATTATTTGTTCACAAGGAACATGGCAGTTCGTATGTTATGGAAAAATAGAAAGCCGATGGTATGGAAATATTGGTAAATGAACGGCCTCGATTTTAGGTCCATCGTCCAGAGATGACTTGGATAATTTTGGTGGACGTTCTGTATGATGTGTTGAATAAAGAGAGTCTCTTTGTATAGAATCCTGTTGGAAGAATGATGGCAATATGTCGCGTGCCAATATAATCGACCCCCGGTCCCATAGCATCCGTAGGGCACCCCCTGCGGCCATCAAACGGTCTCACGATCCACGGTACGTCTATGGCACGTGCACCATGAGATCCGAGGATTTAGCCGAACCTGCAACCGGCACCGGCTATATATGTGCCACCAACAAACCATCGCTGCACCCATGGCGTGTGATTTTTCGCGAAACTGTACCAGTGAGCTGTTCCACCCTATTTTTCATCCGGGACCAGTGCTGCGGAGGGGTTCCAAGCGTTCTATTCACTGAGAATGGCCTGAATGGTTTTCTCTCTCTTTCCTGCACTGCTTGCCACGCGCTGCTCGATTAATTGTCTGAATAAATATACATCTTTCTCGATGGATTATGAAATGCTGACGATTTATCAATTATAAGAAGGTAAAGACAACTTGTTTCTGTGATTTTCTGTGAATGATTCCGCGGCTTGATGACATGGAATGTCATTTTTTTCAGATGCAAAAGTTAACCCAATGTCGAAGAAGTTGGTTGAAATGCCGGCTGAACTTTTAGCTCAGAAAATAATGTACCTTCATCCTGAGATATGGGCTGAAGGGAAGTTATCACGATGATGGGGAACACGTGAAAAGAAGCCATCAGAGCGTTACGGACAATACGGACTTCCGGCGTGTGCGAGTGAATTGCAATCAATTCTGGCTCGTAGATGCATGAGAGATCGTGTAACGCATGGTGAAGTAACCCACCCATAGGGCGAGATGTTGCTTTAGTCGATGTGCTCTCCCGTACATGTGCTTATGGTGCAGAATGTTAGGGTGCGGGGAACAACGAGCTTCCGATTGGAACGAGTGGCTACTGCGTAGCTTTATCGTTGCCTTGGCAAGATATACGAGTTAGCGTCTCTTCCACTTTCACTGGTAACGTCTCTCAACGCCTTTATCATCGTTTATTCACTGGTTGAAAGCGTGGTACGTAGTACAGATTCGCAACGAGAGCCCATCGGCACTGATTCGTCGACACGCCATTCATGCCGGATGTGCGTCATCGAGGATTTCTAGACGATTAACCTAAGTGGCAGCACAGAACTCTGTCTCTCTTAGTGAAATGATGTCGGCACGTCAAGAGATATCTGACGCTGGTGTCAGTCACATGACTGTCTAGTTTGATGCTTATGTAGTTCAGGAAAATAGAAGGCAGGATAGCAATAATTTTACTGCAACAACAAAAAAGGTTAGTACTTTGATTTCCAATCCTTAACTGATGGATCAGCTATTTTTAGGTACCAATGATCAGGCATCAATGGAATCAAACACTTAAAACCCATTGATGGGTTTTTAGAAACCGTTAAACTTAGCCGTTCCGTCTTCATCACACAAATCCACCAAAACTAGTCCTTCCAAAATTTCACCAAGACTTCCTACTTAAAGTATCTTTGGAAAACTGCAGATGCATCCAAATTAATTTTCCTATCATCGCTCCAATTATGTCTTACGGTCGTAGTTTTGTTGTCGGTGTTGGTTTTTCGAAAAACAAACTAATAGAGACGTCAGGAATGAAATAGGAGTGGCCCGCCGGGACTTGATTGCGGTAACCCGAGGTCCACTGATGAAACGAGGATCGGGTGCCTAAAAAACTTGTCCCTGGAGATGAGTTTAGGGTTTGATTTCGTAGGGTGAATCGAAAACGGAGGCTCGTTTTGTTATGGAGCATATGCGGAACTTCCAGCCGTGTACCCACTTGAAACATTGAAGGGCAAAAGGTTGGAAATACACAGAAAAAAATCAAACACATTGTAATCAATAAATACACTCACTTTCTACAGGATATCAAAAAATAGGGTCCGGTTGAAAAACTTCTTCAAACTCGGGTATCTCAGTGAAAAAAAATACAGTCTCGATTACGGAAGTCACGTGCGTAAGCCACGCGTGCTGATAAATAACAATGCTACCATGAACAAGCTTGAAATATAGCAAAAGTGGCCGCGCGTCATTTTTGTCTCCCATGATGCAGTTGCCACTCGAAATCTCTTCTGCAGACAGGCATGTCGAAATTGATATCTATTGCCGCGCGTGATTTGTGAACATTTTATACGCGAAAATGTATCTCCGTTAGAAAGGAAGAGAAAATAGAATTCAAAGTAGATTTGAAACACAGACAGGACTTGGATGTCAGAAGCAGATACTTTCGCACGAAGAAATATATCGAGTCCTGCTTCTGAGTCCGCTCTTTCATGGGGTTCAAGTTGTAACCCCCATAACAATTACATAATGCGATGCACCCCCTGGTTCATGGAGCATGTGGCGCTCGTGGATAGGACCTGTAACGTTCAAACACGCGACCAAGGGTCGTACATATAATGCCACACCGAGTGCAAGAACACGAACGAATTATATGCCGTGTACAATCAGACGATACACCCATAAAGATCTCTCTGTTGCACGTACCCATGGGAACCGGTAATGAGATGGTGGTCACGGTTTCCCACCCAATCGTCAATGGGGGAAACAGCCAGTGTGGTGCCTGCGATCATCCCTGATGGAGCAATGAGAGAGGGTGGCTCTTGATGATGCCTCATAGAAGAGAGAGGGTGGCCCCGTCAGTCATCAAGTATAGTCACTAGCCTATGCCTCGTTCCCATATTCTACAGCTACTTCATCCACCATCACTCTCCAATGTTCCTTTCGTTGATACTGCTCTTGTGTTTTAAGAGACCATGCGATCCTGATGTCTCATGCATCGTGTCAACTTTCGGCTGTAAATGATGTACCATTGCATCGCTAGTTAATGGACTCATCGAACGTTTACATTGCTCATACTCATCTGGATGGTGATTGGTGCTTTCCCATGAAAATATTCAACTTTTTCAATTCTTCACCATATACAAAGGCACTTGGGATTTGGTTGTCATAAAACTTAAGTTTTTAGCATTTACAACGAAACTTCTAGATAGAAAACAAAACATCACATGCTTTCCAGACTAAGATCTGGACCTAGTGTGGTGTTGGGCAATACAATTTGATTTGTTGATTTTTATGTTTCTCCATTTGCTCTGCATTCGGAATCAAAGAACGGAATTGCCCTCGTGGACTCCTCGCTGATTTTTAAATTAATCACAGAATATAAAATCTGTGATTACAGGCCAGACATTATGATAACTTGCCGAACTACAAGAAATGGCCCAGCGAACGTTTCTATAAGTTTAAAAAAATCATTAACCACTATGTAATCCAGCGTAGGGGTCAAAAACGCAAATGGGTAGGAATATCGTTGTGTTTCAACTGACTCGCACGGTTCTTATAGTTTAAACGCCTAAAAAACAGTTACGAGGGATGATCCTTGACTAGAATTCGCTGAATCGATGAAGCAAATCGTGAATCCTTTTGGCTATTCGGATTCGCACGAGGGTGTTAAGAATGATGGGGCATGTGTGGCTTGACTGAGAGCGTGTTTCTAGGGTCGAGTTTACATAGCATCCCGCATATATCTGCACGAGA
The DNA here is from genome assembly GCA_013761285.1 of Campoletis sonorensis. NCBI lineage: Eukaryota > Metazoa > Arthropoda > Insecta > Hymenoptera > Ichneumonidae > Campoletis > Campoletis sonorensis. The sequence goes on along the minus strand of JACEOJ010005896.1, from coordinate 152,343 downwards.
CTTCGAGTTGATTCGACCCCCCCATGGCTTTTGTCAACACGGACAATATGCTGGGTATGGTGCGCGAGATTTGTTGAGTGGGAAAGGGAGACTAAGAGTGGACCTGTGGGAACCGTTTTTCTCATATGTTTCGGTAGTTGGGTACATTATGTTTGGTCCATTGACGTTTTTTTTTTGTTCGTTTTGATTTTTTTTACCAGCTAGCTCTTCGGCGCCAATTGGAAGTAAAAATTCTCTGAATAATTTTTTTTTTGCATGCATATTCACAACTGATTATATCCTACGATCGGGCTTTCGTTATAAATTTTACTGTGACTTATTTAATCACACTTTCCTATTGTTTCGTAAACGTGTTCCTAGCTGTCGTTACATTCTGCTCAGGGTCGAGATCACTCGCGTGTAAATATATCCACTCCACTCGGTGAAGGACGAGAACCCGGAAGAGCTCCGCCGTCCATTGCGGATACCTGCGTGAACAACAGTGTTCCGCAACTAAGTCGATGATAAATTCAAGCGAGTTACTAACGAAAAATTGTACATCCAGTTGTTACAGGGTAACCAATAAAGGAATAAATATCAAGTGCTGTGTACTCGCTTCGATAAACTTTTGGAAAGCAATCAACAAGTCAAGCTGTGAAACTTTTACTTTAGATCTTTTGATTAAGTGGTGAAACTATGTGTCACTACAGTTTCTAGTTTTTAAATCAATTGAGTTTTGGGACATACTCACATTTTGGCATAAATTATGTCTGTCAATAATAAAGCTTTTGAAAATTTTCAACAAACAACAATATTGTGAAATTAAGAAGAGAAAAAAAAGTATCAAGGCCGTACATTTAACGATTTTTAACATATTACAGTTTTTTTCATTTCTTAACATTAAGATTTAAAAAAAATAATACGTCTAAATGTTGACAGAAATAAAATTAACAAAACAAAATAGCAATAACTTCAAAAACGAAATAAACATAAAAAATTACTTTTTTCTCAATTATCTTTGATCAAGTGCTCAAATTATTTCTATCAAACAAACAAAAATTAAATTTACCACCATTTTTTGTTGCTCTATTCACGTACATTAATGACTATAATCAATACACAGTCCAATTAAAATTCGACGTACAGAATTTTCATAATTTTTTGACTATAATTTACCCATCGAAAGCTTGCTGACTGTCCGGTAAATTAGTAATATTATCGCGTGCATACTTGGTAGAAAAAGTGAAAGAGAAGCTCCTTGAATTATTATTAATGCCATGAGGAGCGGTGTAAGATGTGCTGGGAGCCAAGTTGGACATATAAACGAATATATAAGATACCACCCAGACGCGAGAGAAAGAGATCCTCGTGAATTATACGTCGCTTCTCTCAGACACACAAATCTCGTCTGGATTTCATGTTTTGCTCTATCACTCTTTCTACCTCTGTCCGCTCTTCATCACTTTCTCTCTCTCTCTCTCTCTCTCTCTCTCTCTCTCTCTCTCTCTCTCT
>JACEOJ010005896.1:77116-150842 GCA_013761285.1 Campoletis sonorensis | reverse complement strand
TCTCTCTCTCTCTCTCTCTCTCTCTCTCTCTCTCTCTCTCTCTCTCTCTCTCTCTCTATCATTCGTACTCTGTTTAGCGCCGCATATAGAAACAGAGTACATTAGTTTCTCGACTAATCTTGACCGCCACGTAAGTAATTATCTCGCAATGAATTGCGCTCGTCTGTAGACTTCGAGATCGCGTGCTGCTACATAAACATGTCTTTTTTTCCACGTGTTAATTTTCTGCTGTTATTTCAAGAACATGGAGTTCGTGGTCAATATTATCTCGAATGCGAGATAATAGTTTTGACAAACTTCAGCTCTGGGCTTCGATCAAGAATAACCTTCTAAATTTCAATAGTGGATCACAAAAATTTGGTAACAACGTGAACATTCGGAAAAACAATCATCAGCGAGGTTAGCTGCTGGCAAAACTGAGCTCTGACCTAAAAAAGTGACAAAAATTTGATTCAAAATGAGACTTCAAATATTTTCCAAAACATACATTGACCAACATTCTTCTGAAGAGTTTCAATGCGTTTTCATAATATTATTTAACGTCTGGATGTATTTACAAAATCAAAGTGACATTAGAATGACAGCTCCATTCAGCGAAAAAAAAAATTAAGACTCAATAAAATTTCGTTACCATTTCTTAAGCAGTTCCGTAATAAAATGGTCAAATTTCATTTCGTAGTTTCCAAGCTGACAAGTTGAAAAGCTTATGATAAAACTAATGATTTGATAAAATAGACGAAAAAACGGATATTTTTTTCAGACTTATTGCCGTTAAGTGGAGACATTGTTCCGCCTTCGATTATGCTCAGTGCAGGAATCTCAAAATGTCTGCCCTTGTTGTGTAATAAACTATAACTGTTTGAATATCAAAATATTTAAGACAATTAATTAAATAAATATAAGCGACAAGTGTCGACAACGCTGATTCAGAAGCAAAGACTTGCTACAGGAGCAATCCGCGACTTTATTACAATACACGTTGGATGTACGCAGTAGGTACGTTTTTACCTACTGTTGGTAAGCATTACTATTTGTCGAGATCGTATCTGGTTGGGTGTAGCGAGTTATTACAGCCATAGGAACGGTTTACCTTCCACGCAACAATATTATGTGCAGATCTGTGTGTGTATGGATATGTGCCACGGACATATACCGCCATAAATATAAACATATAAAGAAATGTGTATTTATAACGGCGGACAAAAGCGCTGTGAGTGTTTCGAAGCTTTTTTCATCCTCTTCCAAGGTTTCATCCGATCCTTGCTTTCTTTTGTTTTTCTCATACTCTTTTGTGTTTACGTTTTCCTTGCGCCCTTCTCCGCTCTGACCTTACCATACCATAATATTGCTATGATCGATATTATGTGCTCTTATATAAAAAGGAAAGTTTATTTAATGGACCTCCAGTTATTGACCACGTGTATCCCAGTCGTTAAATACTGGGTGGGTCACATGTGATTTGCAGGTTAATTAGCAGGACGAAATCATCGAGTTACGACCTCGGTTATGACCCCCAGACCTAAATCTTTTTAATTCGTTGTTCTTCAACATTGAATTTGATTAAAATAAAGGTTGAAAATCAAATTAGTGTCTCCTGCATGCTCTTTTTTCTCCTCAGAACAGAATTTTTTAAATAGTTTTTAAGAACTCCAGTTTTCAATGGAAATATTATAGGTTTCCGCTCGAAATGAAATCTCATTATACGCAACAACACAGCTCTGGAAGAATAAAAACATAGAAATATGTTTAAATGAAAGATTTTGTGAAAACTGGTGAAATCATATTTTCTCTGGTGTCAGTATTTTTTATTTATTTATTTATCAAATATATTTATTCAAATGACTATTATGATAAAAAATGTTCGTGGGAACGCACGGAATCGTGTATGAGATATTATTTCACTCGAAAATGACGGGAATCGTATCTCCTGACAATATTTAATCCGTACAGATTTATTTGATTTCACATATGGATAAAATCTCAACAAAACAATAAATAACAAATAATAACATAAATAATAATCATAACCATTTGTTGCGTCTGTCTGAAAATTTGCGAAGGCCCCAAGGCACGAAAAACAAAGACACACGAAGAAAAAAAATTAGGGAAGTGTTTCTTTCTCTCTCTTTTTCATTCTATTTACACCTTCTCCTTTCTTTATCTCTACTTTTAACTGTTATTCTTTTTTTTATGTTATTTTTTCCTCCCTCTCTTTCTCTCTATCTCTTATTTCTTCTTTTTTTCCCTCTTTTCGGTCTCACTATCCATCTTTCTTGCACTGTTTTCCTGTCGATCTCCTTCCCTGCCTTTCTCTCTTTCTCTCTCTCTCTCTCTCTCTCTCTCTCTCTCTCTCTCTTTTCCTGTTTCTCCTTCCTGGCTTCTTCTTAATCTTTTTTGTTTTTATTATTTCTCTGTATCTCTAGGAGCAAGCAGAGACGAGACGACGTGACGACTATCACAGCATGAAACGTATGTGTACTGCACACGCTTCTCTCGCGACTCTATATCCTCCCTGGCGCCAGTTTACCGAGAGATCCAGCCTCCAACTCTCTCTCGCTCTCTTTCTCTTTCGCGTTCTCTGCCTCTTGCGAATAGACACACTCTCTCGAGCTCGCGTTGCTTCTGGCTACGAAGTGTGTGCGCGCGATCTCTACCTTAATGTCGATAATTCACCGCACGTTGCCCACCACAGTTTCAACTCCCATACACCATACATCTCTCCTTCTATCTCATTTCTCAATGCGGATAAATATATTCCGTTTGTGTGTGCACCTCGCTCTGTGCAGAAGTTTTGTGTGTCAGAAAAACGCACAATATTGCTATCGTAAGTGAGAATAAATACCTTTGAAACACGAACGATGCATAACTTTGGTATTAAAAACAAAACAAAAATCATGATCATCGAAATAATTCGACTACCTAATTAATCGTTTGTTCGATTATCATTTTTTTTCGCCTTTTTTTATCCTTTGTATCCTGTTTTTCATGAACAAATGCAAATTCATCGGCGAAACGTCAAATTTCGGTGACGATCAGATTGGAATTTTCCATGGAAAAATGAAGAGTTTTGGCGAAGTGATAAAAAAAAAGTCATCACAGACTTTCGTGAATTTGAAATTAATGCAGGTCGAATATATACGATAAAAATGTAGTTAATTTGAATTTTTTTGTACTTTTTTTATTGCTGGCGACATATATGCGGCAAGGGACGGGGGTGGGGGGAGACTTGGATACACATGAGCGAATATATCGTCGTGTATAATAATAGACGAAAGTCTGGGCCCGCTGTCTCTGTCTCTTTTTCTTTCTTTTACAGTCTGAGCCAATGTACCGCCGATTATCGATACCGCGGACTACGTTATTTATTACCTTGCATGGAATATACAAAATAGACATATATATAAATATATGTGTGTGTGTATTTTGTAGCAGGGATTGGCGAAACGTGACGGCGCGGGACACCCTCGTAAAGTGCTTCCAGTTCTGAGTCAGTCGGCCGATTTTTGCCGAATCTCGAGAATGTCGATATAACTCCGACTCTCTTTGTCTTTTAAATGCAATATATAAAGCATGTAGGTTTACAATAGAATAGAATATTGGTTATATATACAAATGTATAGTTAACCATGATGGTTGGCGGAACGGCAGCCGCATAAGCCACCGAACAGCGTCTATAGAGAGTTTTCCCCCCATCCTGCACAATATCGTGTCTCTTACGTCCTCGTATAGATCTTCGAGGAAGATTAAGTCTCGAGATACAACAATAACTCTCGCTAATATTAGTCTTGGTTGCGGGAGCAATTACCATTCTTGCACAAATATCACACGATGTTTTCCTTCTGATGTGACCAACTAACTCTCTTTTCTTTAATGTCATCAACATATTTCATTGAATTTCAAACAACATAAACGTACGTTACCCTGTGAACCATGATCTTGCCCACCTTTTATTTTATTTTTTATTCTTTCAGCAGTATTGTTAATTATGACTCTGGTTATCAGAAAGCTAAGCAGTCTCGTGTGAGGTCAGTACTCGGTTGGGTGACCGCTTAGCCATGTAGTCCGCGTATCAACCGCGGGAGGCAGTTTTTCTGAGTTTCTGATGGTGCTAAGCTATTTAAACTTAGTTTTAATACAGTCGCCTCTTTTGGCCAGGGTTCCCTTGAGCTCTCGTACAAATACGATACAATAGAGGGCATTATCTAAGATTGATTGGAAGCAACAGTGTAGGGGGGCTCTTACAGGAACTGGAACAGGAAGAGTAAAGTGGGGAAACAGTGGGCCCGGCCGGATCAACCAGGGTTTTCCAAAGTTTCCCGTGGCCCGTGTGCAAATGAAATACAATAGTGCATGAGGAAAGATTGGCTGTGGGCAACCTCTGGGGAGGTTTTCACAAAAAATAGAATAGGAATAGTGTAAAATGCGGAAAGTAATGGGTCTGTATCGACCAGTGTTTTCCACAGTTTCTCGTGGTCCTCGTGCAAATGCGATCGGGAAAGCGTGGTTGTAGCCAGCACTCTGGGAAGCAGTGACAGGGACAGGAACAGGGACAAGAACAGGAACAGGAACAGGGACAGGAACAGGGACAGGAACAGGGACAGGAACAGGGACGGAAACAGGAACAGGAACAGGGACAGGAAGAGGAACAGTGAATTGGGTGAAAAATCAGGGTTAAAGTGTCGATATGGGGTCGTAAAAATCCGCAAGGGTATGTACGCAGGAATAATGAAAACGAAAAAGAAAAGAAAAAAAGTAAAATGTCGATAACAAGTCTTGAAAACAAGTACGTATTTATCAACACAAAGTGTAACAATCTACGGTGAGGTGAAATAGATTGAAATATAAGGGCGGAAACGTTGCCAATTAATAGCATTATAAATTTTGCTGGGCGCGTGATTTCTTTGCTGTTGTATGGGCGACTGGAGTCGTTTGATCGAACAATAGACTCTTTCGGTCTCTTTCGCTCTCTCACTTAAATACTAGCTTCAAGTTTTGCATTGTTCTTGTTACACCGCTTGATCCAGAGAGTAATCTCGGCTTGGAGCCAAATGCGCAGTCACCGGTCCGTGGCCTGATCTCGCTGCTATATAAACAAATATATATATAAATATATATTTGTACACGCGTAAGCTCGAGCAACAACTAGCGCGAAATCAAACGCTCGCTAATACAGTGAAAATTTCTTGTTCGGGGCCTGCTCGCGGTCAGGTCTTAAAAGGCACGCGTCCTATCAATGAGAAATGTTTTACTATGTTGAACCAACGATCGTTCTATTTTATGTCATTACACTACATTCGGTTGCCTGCATATGTGCATTAAGTACAGGTTACGATAATAGTATGGAGGCACTTAATACACACGCGAATGCAACGAAACAATTATACTGTATCTATGCTGCTTCGTTAAAGCTACTGGAGCATATAGAACGTCCGAGCAGTCCACAACGACGACGTGGTCGATCTACACACGACGAGCGATAAGTCACCTGGGTCTTTAAGGAGGTTCCGTTGCAGGGCAGGACATAGTCGATTTCGTGCAATACTTTCGAATATAATTCGACCGAAGATCCATTTTTCTTGTGATACGTTGAATAATTGACGGGAAATGAATAATTTACTCATTTTTTTAAACATCACTGCCGCAAAAACCAAATCGCACTAAAATTCTATACAGTTTTTTGGAGTTCACTGAGTATGTGGAAAAAAACTTGGTTGCATTTTCGTCGTAGTTCATTATAAAATAATGATTAAAACGAATAGAACAAAACTTTCATCCGCGAACAAAATCTGCAATTTGAATTTGTACTAAAAATAAAATAAAAAATGGAGTGTCTCGGTTGTAGAAAAACTCATTTAATATCTTGCCTATACGTCGCTTAATCGAATCTTGATAATTCCAGTTAAATTATAATATCCACTTCGCGTCGAGTACGAAACGAAAGCGCAACGACTCAAGAAACGAAAAATTCTCGTGGCTAAAACACATCATGATTTTTTCGCGACTGTGGCGTCTCGAGTGATTGATTGAATTCGTTTACCGCGGCTATCATTAAAATCGCTAATAATCAACGAGGGTACCGCACGCTTTTGCCCGACTGACCAACGATACTGAACTCGTTGCCAATGTTTCGCAACGAGTGCGAAGGTGGTTTCGAGATCTTTTGATAATCAGTTGTAACTGTTTTTCTACACATGTAAGATGGGGATTAATTGCACCGTAACTTAAACACCAAACCACCTCGTTCGGTGTCGAACCAATCATTATTTTTCTTTCTGTTCTTATCATCATTATTGTTCATTTACTTATTCAATTTCTTCAATCATTTTCAAGGATACGATCAAACGATTCCTAGAGTCTTGACTCTTTTACTTTTTTAAGTCACGCTGCAATTTTTTTTTTCCACCTTTGACAGATTAACCGCTAGAATATTTAAAAAAAGGGAAACCAGGTCGAAAAACGACTTTGGATACGAACAAACTTTGAGCAATTAAGAAAATACTTTTTTTTTTTTTTTACTCATCGACCTGTCCATTATATGGAAGCATATTTTTGGTTTCTAAGAACATAAACCAACTTTTGAGATATCATGATTTTAGCGGTGCCTTTACTTGCTTTATTAATGAAAAAATATTGCGGAGATAGAAGAAAATATTTCCGAAACCCGCAAAACTTTTAATTTTCATTATTCCCACCTCCATTGCGGTTCATATTCTTAGAAAATTAGTTATTATTGTAAAATGAAAAACCTTTTTAATATCAGAAAAAATTGGAATGGCTATACACGTCCCGCAATCGAAAAACTCTGGACTACGACCGTCATCGGACTTTAGGCGGTTACTCTTTCACTTTTGGTTGAATTTTTGAATTATTTTGATTCATTGAAGTTCATGGAAATATGATTAAAATGATATCAGAACTTGATTGAATTGTAATTTATTTTATCGACCCAAATAAATTTGAAAATATCAACGAAAATGAGCTTCCTCGTGTGGTTTCCCCCCTTAAAAAGGACGTACTATAAAGAAATCTAGCAACAAATTATTCATTTCATTTCGGAAACCTCTTGCACCGATAAGTACCAAAACTTTGTCTCGTTGAAGAGACAAAAATCAAAGTTGTGAATGAATGAAATAAATCTTAATTTGCTCCAACCATGAAAAGCTTTTCAGTTTTATGTAATTTATGTTATCGTCGTATTGTGAGACAATTGAAAAATTTTTATAAGTTCCACCTTCTCAGAAAGAACCCCTTAATTTTGTACCAAAACAACAAAACAACATGAACTTTTAGTAACATTTTTCTCCTCTCGTTTAGTTTCTTTATTACTTTATTTAATTCCTTTTTAAAACTACTTTCTTATGTTCTCCCTTATTCAACTCGGTCATCTCTACGTCCATGCAGCTCGTTACGTGGAGAGTGAACAAGAACGTGGCGCCTGCTCGTCGATCGATCCGTAATTGGTACGTAATTGACGTAATTATCGTACATTCAGGATTGAGATGAAAACGTGTGCTTCGGCGGACCCTTCCCTTATGAGTGCTCCTCAGAACAGCTCAAATTATAGTTGTTAGTTATTACTTATTGGATTAGTTACCACTAGTTTGCCAGATTAAGTGACGCTTTGAATGAAGAGACCTTTTTATCCATCCAGTTGCAAATAAAATTGATATTATTTTGTTTTTTCATCAGCTCAAAAAACATGTGAATATTTGATGAAAAAACAAAATTTCCCCCAAATATGGGGTCTCAAAAAACAATTTCAAAAGTTGCTTGACTAACTTTGAAATTTTATTCTCAATTCTACTTGCAAATAATGACGTGAAGTTGTAAAGAGAATTCTTATAAGTAACTTTGAATAAATTATTATGTAAGTCAATAAGAAGAATACTTATTTATTTTAAAAAAGGTGTTTTTTTTTCTTCTTAATTTATTGGCCCACGATAAATATGGATTAAAAGTTTTGAATATAGATAAAAGTTTTTTTAAAATAAGAATTCCCACAACAAATATTTGATCGTCAACCGTGAATACCAACGAATCAATAAGATATTTATGTGTATTTAAAGACCGATGCCTATTGGCTACAGTGCTATTATCACGTTTCTTTCTCGTGGAGGTTTAACATGTTTTTCGAATACAAATTTTTCATTATTTCTTCTATCACAAATGTCTCTAAACGTTAAAAGATATCAAGGACATGAAGATCTTGAGATATGATAAAAACAAAAAAATTAATAAGATTTATGAAAGATTATTATAAAACATAAAAACTCGAATTTAGGATGTATTCAATCACTGATCATAAATATGTAAATTTCTATTTTGTTACTCAATAAGAAGACATTTTTCACTAAAAAATGTGTCCCCAACAGATTAAAATGATATTTTTGGTCTTTCCGAATCCTCAAATAATAATAAATAGAAATCAAGTGTAAATCGATCTTAAGGAGAAGTTGAAGAAGAGAGACTGCAGGGAGCCTCACTTTGAAACAAGAATTCAAAGGAAGTTCAAGTCGCTTGATTTTAAATTTATTTATTTATTTTAGGCTGTGGCTACTCGTCCGGCTAGTTCGTATACGGGTAGCATGTCCGGACGAATAAGCAATCCTTGGTCGTCCGGGTAAAGCGGACATCTCATTGGATAAAGCGTAGCCGGACGAATATTATTCATCCGACTATCCGGACGACTAGCCACTGCGTTTATTTTAACTGGTTTAAAATAGAAAAAAAAACAAAGTGAAAGAGCATCCGTATAAAAGTATGTCCCATTAAGGTTGTTCAGTAGTAAAAAATTCTTCAATTTTTTTTTCTATTGCCAAGGTTTTCGTTTTTTTTCAATATTACTCCCCGCTTCCTGTGGGGCTGCAACTGTTTTATTCCCCGCTGTATCACATTTGCCGAGGGCTATCATTTATTTTTTTGTCAATAAAAACGATACATTTTTCAGCAATCATGTTATTATTTTTCTACCAAATTTTGTTGTGTAAAGTTAGCGCTTTGCTTGAGAATTATAGAAATCCCCTCCCTCCCCCCCCCCCCCCCCCTCATTCTCCCTAAAGATAAGCTGAACCATTACCGAAAGTACTTAAGAGCTGAAAGCCAGCAAAAAATATCTATTTTTGGATTAATAGACTTAATAAAAATATTCCATCAAAGATGAACAGGTGGTAAAAAAAAAATTATACAATGAAAAAGTTGAATTAGAAAAATAGAATTATCAAAAATTATTTCAATAAAAATGAATATACAGTCGAATTGCGTTTGAAACTTGGCACAAGTGGAAAATAACAACTGTATTTGCCATTGCATCGATATGAAAAAGTTAAATTTTATCGAGACGTGAATACACAACGAAATATTTGACAGGTGCTTCAATTGTGTGATGTTTTCGTTGCCCACGGAATTTCCCCATCGTTATTTCGTTACTTTTTTTTTACGAGTCGGTAAAAAAAAAAAAAATTTTACGTTTCGGTTCCTATAAAAGCTAAAGCATTATACAGTCGAGTTACTATCTACCCGGTGAGGAGAAAAGACACATCAGCAAAATGAAACTCGCAATTATTCTTGGTGTAGCGACTTTTTTCTCGGTGGTAAGTAAGGTTGAACGTTTTTAATGACCTGTCGGCTTGGATCAATTGATTTCCATATTCCAAAGTGCTTCATTTTCCGAATGAAATTTTTTAATGTACGCCAAAACTAGACCGACGCCACGCTCTCGATTGGAAATGCCCTATAATTAATGATAATAATAATAAAAATAATAACAACAATAATTATTAATAATCGTAGAAAAACGAATAGTCACCACTTCAGATAATAATTAAATGATCGATTATTTTATTTAATATGTATATTTTTGTTATACGATTTATGTAGGCTGCCAGTTTCGTCACGGATCCAGAATTTAATGGATTGGAAGATGTATTGAAGAATGACGGAGTTAAACTCTCAGAAGGGTATCGCATAAAAAAGGAAATGGTTGAAGAATATAAAAGAAACATTTCAACAGCTACTGAAAACGTAAGAATGGAACGTCAAAAATCAGTGTCAATAAACATTCCCACTCAAAAGTGTAGGTATAGTTATAGAAATTTTTAGCCGCAGAGTAAGTTTGATATCTCAGTGAAAAAAAGTCGTAAAAAGATTTAATAAACACCGTTTTGAAGAGGACAGTTTTAGCTTCACTTGACCACTTCGGAAAATTTGAAAAAAAAAAAAATTCCGATAATTTTTTGGCCTTTGGATATGGGCTGCCCATCTACGAGGTACATTTCTTCACAATTTTATTCATTTTCGAAGGGGATATCAAAGGCTTCATTTTTATTTCTAAAAAGTATCGTGCGATTTTTTTTTTTCGTAAAACTATTCTGAAAAAAACTGTAAAAATAACTTGAAAATACATATTTCAATTATTTTATGACATTTTGATTGACTTTAACTCGAAGATGGTGGTATATCGAATGAAAAAAATGCTTCGCACCACAAAAAAAATGTCATGACAAAACTAAAATATTATTTATCAATTTTAGCAATAAAATCAATTTTCAGCAAAAATCATAATATTCTTGCGAAAAAAAATCGCCCGTTACTTTTTCACAAACGAAAATGAAGAGATTGATATCCCTTTCGAAATAATGATGGGTAGAAATGTAAAGAAAATTTTCTAGCATTCCATTTCTAGAGCCCGAAAAATTGTCGAAAAACTGCCCTCTTCAAAGGCGTGGGTCAGCTGAAAATTTTTTTTTTTTAATTTTCCAAAGCGGCAAAGTGAAGCTGAAACTGTCTCCTTCAAATCTGTGTTTACTAAATCCTCTGACGACCCCGTCCCACTGAGATATCAAAGTTATACTGAAAGTGAAAATTTCGATGGGTGAAGCCATACTTTTGCGCGGGAGTGTATTTTTTTTGTTCCACTTGTGATCGTAATCCATAAAATCGTTTTTTAATCTTTTTTGTTTACGCAGCTGCGTCTCATAACTGAAAATATTTTTGCTCCTGCAAACACAACAAGTTTGCGAGGAAAGTGCTTAAGATATTTCCATGATTACGAAAGGAAAGCACGAGAGATTTTGAGTGATTTGAATGAGTACATTGACGCTACATTCTTTGCCCTGGTTGAGCCTAATCCAGAAGTTCTCGATGCAGTGGAAAAAATAATGAACGAGTTGAGTCTCTCTAAGATCACGCATGAGAAAATTAACAATTTTGTTAATGAATCAAAAGACGTCCTCCACCAAACTGTAGCTTGCGTGCTATCCTCTAGTCACCAAACGGATCCTCAATAGTATAATTGTCACTTAACGCAATAATTTCGACGTACTTTTACTTTTGGAGGACCACGAATTGGAATTTAATGTAAGTTTTAATCGGCCGATAATAAAAGCAATTAAAAATAAAACACGTGTTCAATCTTCAACGTTCTGCAAATAATTTGAAAAGGATCTTTTTTTTTTCGGTTCATATTTCATCAAGTCCAAGATTCTCGGTCTCGAGAGCCGGATCTGAAAAATCAACTAAATATTTCCAAGGGCCATTAAAAAAAAAAAGAATCAACAAACTGCAAATCGAATTTGATAATTTTTCATATTTTTTCGCGTGCTTCTTAGCGAAAGTGGCAAATTTTAATGTTTATTGGAAATGTTTTTCAAACTTCAGTGGATTGTCAACTTTTGCTACTTTTTGCAACAAAAATTGCAACTTTTTCGACCTCTCTTTTGTGTCCATTGACAATCACAAGGCGAACCGGACATTGCGCGTTAATATTGCTATTTATGTACACGTTTGAGTCGCGGTACGGCCTCGTCTGGGTCCAGAAAGGCATTGTTTGATAATGCTCGCGTTTAAATCCTCTTGCGTTCTGACTATATCGTGATTATTTAACACAACGATATATATGAAAAGACTAGTATAATATACAACCAAAGCTTTCCCGACTGACGCGACTGGCGCCCGCCACCAACTCCTTTTCTTGTAATAAAACGATCTTTCCAAGACGTCTGCGAGGTTTCATCTATTAAAATTTATCCGAATTTATAATCGCAGTAAACGATAAATCTGAATCTATCTTTTGAGTCTCTCATGTGAATGAGATTTCGTTAAAAAAAATGTCTTTTCCAATGTTTTATTCGAATTCGATAACAATGTGAATGAAAAAACTTGCAATAATTTGCTAATAAATAATTTCTTCTTCATGTTTTTTTCATTTGACAGAATTTTTGAGTCCAATCTTACATTTTTCTTTATTTTTATCCTTACAAAATGTCCTGTCAACGATTTTTTAAATATATATTTTTATTAATCAGCTATTATTTTGTATTTTGAAAATATAGTCTTTCGTATTGTTTAAAAATATTTTTTTTGTTATTTCAATATTATTTATTAATAATGAGATTGCATTTTTCTTAATGATTCGAAATCTTTCAGTCTTTACGCCTCTCGCCATCGAAGTTAGTAATGTCAGTTCTTAAGACCCTGAACTTTCTTTATATTTTTATTTTATTATTATTTTCTCCTCTCACTCTCTCGAGAGAGGAAATTCATTCTCGCCCTTTCGCACGGGGGTGGAGACCAAGTTGGAACTTCATAATGTGCGAACGTATAAACGAAAGACGTGAGATTAAAACAACGAGGCGTTAGTGTCGACTTGGCGAGAAAGAGAAGAAAGAAATCTGCTCGATCTGCATCCATCGTACTCTGTTTGTCTGGTGGGTCCGTTGGGGCCTGTTTCTTATTGTGTCATGAGCTATCACGCACAATGGGACCTCCACGTTGTTGTTGCAACAGCGCGTGTTTGATATCGCACGAAAAATCAATTGATTATTCTGCGGTACTATGGTCCATGCGAGAAATTATTTATAAAAATCTTTCTTTAATAATGATTCAAACAAAAAAAGAATCGAATGACGTAAAGCGTTGATTTTAATGTTGAAAAAAATTTCATGCTAAAAAAACGTCGAATTGTACTAGAAAAATTCACAAAAAATTAACATTTTGGGAATTTTATGTTAGATTGAAAAATGATTAAATATATCATAAAATATTCATCAAACGACAGGAAAGATAGGTCCCAAAATTGACCTATTTGACATTAAGCGACACAGAAAAATCTGCATTCATTCGAAAAAACCAAAAACCATCCTGTGTAAAATTTGAACTGTTTTTTTCTTAAGCGTGCGATCTATCCCATTTTCGTTGTACTTGAAATTGGTAAATTGCGTTCACTTTCAAAACTTAATTCTCGACTTGCAAAAAATCCCATGTTCATTGTTTTGAAAAAAAACCAGAATTTAAAAAAAAACCAGAATAAGGACGTTGCAGGATCGACTGTTTGTCACATTACTCGCTGTCTTTTTTTTTTTTTTTCACCGAGATTTAAGTCGTAAGTCCAAAAGTGTTGGTTTTTGGGTTGAATAACGCGATTTGAAGAATGAAATTAGTTGAATAAATAAAATGGAAGATTGTAAAAGTTTCTGGTGGGTGAAATAATAATATTGGACAGAAGCATCTTCTTGTGTTGTTCGAGAAAATTTTACCGCGAAGCTGAGAGTAAATTAACTTGAAGACAAGGGTATATACAGCGGTAGACGTTGTCCAGGAGTCCGTTATCCTTTCCCCTCGTAATTTTAATATAACCACGAAGTATAAGGCGGCGGCGGCGGCGGCGGCGGCGGCGTCGTCTCGTGAGGGGCCATTAGTTACCATTATTATCATTCGTTAGGTACGTCTCCCGCCGTTCGAGCACCAGCTCTCGTGTGGCAGAGCAAATTGCTCGTTAATCTCGCGAGGAACTAGTACATTGCTTTCTCGTTTCGAATAAACACATGATGTGCTCTCGATCCTCCCTCCACAGTAGTCTCGTTACCAAGCCAATAGAACAACGAGAATATAAAGGAAAACAAGCTCGAAAAATCAACGAGCCGCAACTATCGCCATTAAAGTTTGATACATTTTTCTCCTCCACATATTAACGAGACTTTCACGCTTTTTTTTAAGGATCCTGTACATTAAATACTTTCGAAATTTGAATTCTCTTTCGATCCTTAAAGTTTCGACAATTAAAATGCTGCATACTTTTAAACTTTACAATTCATTTGAAATTTTCGATGAAAACAGTACGCAAAGGGATTTTTCTCTAGACAAAGCATAGGACGATCCAGTTTTAATTTTCAAAGCTTTCATTGATTATCAAAATTTTTAATGAAATATTGTTTGTCTTGAGAAAAAATGTTGTAACCAAAGGAAAATTATTGCCATTGTAACTTTTCAAGTTCTCTGCTATTTCATATTCTTCAAGATTGAAAAAAAAAAAATAATAATAATAAAAAATAAACACGTTGCGAAAGCAATGCTTTAAAAGTATAACGGCTTTGTCCGTTCTTCACTAAGTTATCTGCGTCCTTATTAACCAGAAACGTTTCCGAGATTGTACTGCGCAGTTCAGTTGGTACTGCGGACCCCCGTGTAATAAAGTTAGGTATTTATACACCCGGTGTACACTGTAATTGGCAACGATACGTACAAACGAACTCTATTTTCAGTAGCATATCTGTGTACCATATAAACGCGTATGCGGACACTGATTTACACACATTAGAACGATTAAAGAATCTTTCTTTAAACTCATTAAGTCATGGTAGGACTTGAGTCGTGGCACGTCTTTTTATTTTCACTTTTTTCAATATTCAATCAGTATTTCAGTGACAAATATCAAGTTTTTTGCTTCTACATGGTCCCTGGACATTCATTAGTTGAAAAAAAAGGTATAGAGTCATTAATTGTAATTTGCCAAAATTTTCCATCCAAGTAAATGATCAAATTCGTATTTATTCATCATGAAAAACTTTATTTTCGTTTCAATGACTGTCTTAATAGCATTTATTGACAAACTTAATTGACTCTAAAGAGATTGAAAGACTTATTTCATTTTATTTAGCATCTGCTTGAACATTACTTTGAAGTAGAATCAAGATGATATTTCGATCTAATTTCTGCAACGTGTTTCTTTCAACTGAAGTATCTTTCGTAATTAAGAAGGCAGCAAGATCGTTTGTCGAAATATCGATACGTTATCTCTCGAGGTATGATCCGCGGCTACTGTGCACGAGATTCTCGCGAGCAGCTTAAACACGGGCGTTAATTTTCGATTTATTTTCCTTTTCTCTTCGAGTTACACGGCTGCCACGCTACGCGGCGAAGTAATGTTACAGGCTGACCAATACTTGTACCTATTACATCTTCTCCATCGCTGTATATGTCCGTTAACATAACGACGTACAAACGGAAGGCACACAAACATCCCTTAAATCTTTCGATAAGTTATTTTCATTTGTCCTTTGAAATAAGGCACGAATTAGCAATTACACAAGTCAACACGATGTTTCCTACTGAGTAATTGGTTTTTTAAAATTCTTTAATTCAATCACATTAATCAGACGAGTGATATTTTCGATGGATTAACAATCCGAATGGTTGTGATACTAAAAATTCCGAGAAACTTGAACATCATTTAACATTTGGCTTTTTCTACTTGGGGTCAATTTGACCCAGGCCGAAATCAATCTTTGATATGAAAAAATGGCACTTTTTTCACTGTTCGCTATGCTAATGACGTTTTGAAATAACTTAGTAACAACGTTTTAACAATAATAAACGAAGAAACAACGAAGAAATTCATTACAAAATAGAAAAAGACTAAATATTTTTGAGTTTATTATTTTGTACGTGGTTATTTTCAACGGAAGCTTATTTGGAAATGAATATTTTATTTGTTAGTTATTGTTTCAAAAGTACCTCCAATATTTGCTTATTTTTATAGGATACCTCGGAAGCTCAAAACGCAAAAAAGTCTGAAGCCACGGATGACATGTTAATGAAAACATTCAATAAAACCCTGAACTTTTCTATTTTTCCGCAGCACATAGAAGCCCATGAAACTCGAAACCTAAGCAAAAAAAAAAAAACGTTGAAATAAGTGATAACAAGAGAGTCTTGAATCATCGTTAAGGAAAAAACATCATATGACGTTCTTTCATGACTTTGTTTGACGATGTGTGACCTGTTTTAGTTTACGTTCGTTCCCCTTCCTCGGGCGCCATTTTTTGCACTCGGAAGTTAAAGATATAAGTGACACAGTTGTAAATAATTTAACGTGTAAAATAAATATAAGATAGAATAAAGAGAAAGCCAAACGCCGAGGTGGAATAAAGGATAGGCGTGGAGGTTTGGTAATGCGTGGGGGTTAAAGGGAAGCGCCTCTTGTCTCATCTTTCTTCACGCGTTTCCAGTGCGACCCTTTTTCCCGGTTCAACTGCGCACATGAAAAATAAACGTGTCCATATAATGCACATGCATCCGTATATCTGTATCGGTGCTATTCGCGCGTGGTGCCAACTCGACTCCTACGTAAACGTGGCATACACGAGTGTGGACGGAGGCGCGAGGCACGGCGAATTGACGCCAGGTATAACTACGTACATATCATATCCTTATAAATATATATAAATACACATACTTTACATCCAGGCATCGAGTACATACGACGAAGAGACACAACGAAGTGGTGCATGGCCATTTAAACAGAGTCGAGCCAGGAGCGCGTGTTGGCTCAATGTGTCACTGTGCGCGACCGTCTATCCTTCCATACAGACGCAAGTGAGCACGCACACGTTTTAATATACAGGGTGCCCGGTTGCACGTTGCGAAAATTGTCGAGATGGGACTGAGAGAATCATATTTTCAGAAAAAAAAAAAAAAAAACACTAGCGGTGGTAAAATTTTGATGAAAACTTGACCAGTTCCGAGATGAGACCATCATGACGGATCCTGGTAGCGTTTGGTACTATTTGGTATCCTCTCTAAGTTTTAGGAATTCAAATGATAAATCATTGACTCAATTTCAATCAATTTGGACATCATTGGGAGCTGACGAACTTCTTTTGTATGCAAAGCGTCAATAAAAACCTTTTTTTAATTATTTCGTCATGTAGCCATTGACATACATTTCGGATCTCGATTTCCGGAACACGCTTCGTCTTTCTGTCAACTCAGACCGATCAATATTTGATGAAATGTGAGAAAAAATCCGCGGTTAATAGGCTTTCCGAATAGTGTGCACTTTGCCCACCTTTTTCTAGAAAAGATTTAGAACTTTCTACACCAAATATCAGGCTTATTTATGAAATATGATAATGATCGGTCCCTGAAATATTGATGATGCTGAACTGGGCACCCTGTATTAATACTTATGCGTAAACTTACTTGCAAGAGTTAGCACGAGAGAGCTGCCGGAGTTTCGCAAGCGGCTGTCTGGTAAAGTCAGACAGCGACTCGCCGTAATCAATTGTTTCTGGTCTCGCGGCTCAGTCACCTCGGTTTACGGAGTTGACTCGGCTACATGGAACTCCGTCGAGAGTTGTCCGAACTCTCTCACTCACATCGCTCGTAAGAGCTATTTAGGTGCGACAATTTTCCTGACTTGATGTTTTAGGCCTCAGCAAACTGCAAATTCTACACTGAACGACTCATGTTCGAAAAATGACTGCAGAAAACAAAACACTTCGAAAGAACAGCAGGATGATTCGGAGATTCATTGCTATTATTGATTTTAGGAGCTCGTACAAATTTGAAATCTGCTCTGGTTCCCGCAAATCTTAGTCCAGTCATTTAGTTTTTTCTTCAACTTGAAGACCAGATCCCCAAAACAACATCTGCATGTCGAAATGCTTCCTCCGGTCCATATGCACCTTCCACAAAAGCATTTGAGTTGATGAATTAAATTTGTCGCGTAAAAAATAATCCTAAGGTACAGATTTTTTGATCCCTTGAACCCAAAAGTGCACTTCTAGGATAAACTTGATAGAATATTGCAGTAGAAACTCAGACGATCTTACTGGAATCTGAAAATTTGGCAAGTGACGAGTGCTCCAAGTAAGTAAAAAATATCTTCCTTTGTTTTCCGAAATCAAATTCTTGCATCTACTTATGACCATGAACCATCACTTTCCGCTGACTCTGCCGTCGCATCAAATATTTCAAAAGCCCACAGCACCGAATAAAATTGGACTAGACGTCAAATCCCCAGTAACGTAAATCCGGCCACGATAGAAGGTCTGAAGAACATGATGGCTAGCGGATGGCCTAAAAGTCGTGTGGTACCAGAAAAAATCGTCAACTAAATAAGCTGGAAGTGATGGTTGCATGTATTTTAATCCTTTTAGGGATTCTTTTTGGTTTCGGGTTGTTTATAACGTTCTGATACGGATTGTAGGGGTTCCTTTGTTCGGAAATACGATTTGCAGAGACTCGTTGAAATTTCACTTTGGTCGGCCTGATACGGAGCCTCGTTGAAGCTTTATCATTGCTGCAGACACTGCACTCTTCGCTGGCAAGGAGAACGATCGCATTTGTGCCGCCCGCGCAAGGAGCAGGTTCTCCGTTTCGTATCTAAGGATTCGGCGCTCCTGGGTAGAGGCTCCGAGCAGGTTTATGATCAGCCCACTGACATAAGTTGAAAAGGTGCTGTAGTCGCGGTGGTTTGCGTACAGGTCGTCGGTGGCGAATGTTAGATACGATTGGGTGTTGGACACTTTTATCAGCCCACGCGAAATAAGTAGTCGGTCAAAAGTATTGTTGATCTGGGTGGCATTTAATGACCGGAAGCACTTTTTTTGCCATCACTAAAACAACTGATGGTTGTGGCAATAAAAAGAAATTTGACATGAGCCTATTATTTGCTTTTTTTTTTACCACAAAATAAACATTGTTGACACTATGTTGCATTTTTTTTTCATCGCACGCAACTACCTTATTTAATTTTTCGAGAAGTAATTCGCACATTTTCATTCAACTGTCTCTGTTACTTCGATACGAAATTTTCTTTTTCTAGCGGTAATGTCAAGGTTTTCTAGAAGCTCTGCCTATTTGCATTCGACGGAATCAGGAGCGTTATGAATTCCTTGACAAATCTTGGTCAATTTGAGCTTCAGGTGTAGGTCGATCTTTTCTTCGCCTAATTTAATCCTATGAATATATCGTCAAACTTTTATCCGTCAATCTGTCAATCATGATCGTTTATTCAGATAATAATGAATTTTTCTATCGACTACTATCGGCAGTGATTAATGGTAGAAAGTTGGAAGCATTACTCAGGGAAAGGTTTTGTCCTGCTGTCAGTGTTTTTGGCATAGCCGAATTTTTAGTCGTTCGCCATTCATCATGATAAGGAATTTGTGTTGAGTGAGCATAGATTATTTGAGTATGACACATACATTGGCGCAGAATTATATCAGAGAGAAAACTTGGCGAGATCAAGATCGAGAAACGTGTCGTACGGAGACACGACGTACTCTTTCGCGCTATGTATGGCATATCGTGTCCTATAGTGAACGTGGGGGAGTCAATGGCGGTCAATGGCACGAGCTCCTGCTCCAGGAGCCTCGAGGGAGAGATCAGGTCCGCACACCACTGGAGCAACATCTCACCAGCTGTAGCGCATAGCACGGACGCCCCCTCCTTACCTCGCACCTGGACCGGACTTTACTCCCTTCTTCAATACTCACTCTTTCACGTATGTACATTTTATACATATCTACATTCAACTATAGATACCATACCATAATGTGCCGTTACTCTGCTTTCGCACTGCATGGTAGCTCTCGACTACGTAACACTCGATCACTCAGTTCTGATAATAACATTTCGGATATTTTCTAAATCTTATCATTTTAGGTCCTAAATCAAATCCCAAATTCCCATTCTATCCAAAGAAATCCAAAAATTTTGTCACTAAATTAAAAACATTAATTTTTTCTTCATAGAAGTTATTAACGGCTGCTTATAGCGAGGATTTCGTTAACAGGTTTATGTATTTGAAGAAGAGAAGTAACATCGGTTTGCACGTTTGAAAAACTATTAGTATACGACGACGTATTTAGTGAATATCTTGAAATCACCAATTTTTGCCAATCAACACATCCAATGATTGAAACGCTAATAAATCATACAAAAGTTGATAAATAAGGAAATTTCTTAAAAATCTTCTCGAACTGAAATAAAAAGGAAAAACAAAAAATACAAAAGCACTACAGTATGTGAAACTGTAAAGTTAGAAATAAAAAAAAAGTCTCGTCATAAAGTATCAAAAATGTTGGGATGTGAATAAAGAAGAAAGGTCGTAAACGAAATTCTTCGGTTGAATGTTAAGATGATAGAAACGCAGCATCAGTAACGTCACTGATTTTATTCTGTAGTGCAAACGCCCCGAAGGAAAAAAAAAATATACTAAAAGATGGTGCAGCTGGGGGTTGCGATGGCACGCTTCCAAGAGTTTTACCGTACGATCTTAGTTTTGACGACGTCTTCGAATGATAGAGCTCAGCACAGACAGGCTTTTATTCCTACATGGAAGTATTGTTCGGAAGATTTTTCAACCGCGAGGATGGAAGCGGTAGAGCGACAGGGAAGATGAAGGTTGGGGAGGAAAAAAATGTGGGGAGCTGGCGTACGTTCTTCTGCACCTGAAGCGAATCTTGGTTTTCCTTGGACGTGCCCATATGCTCAACATCAATACAGCCTCCAGCCATAATTTTTCAATACTATATTATACATTGGCTATAACTCCCGAAGCATCCAACGGTATATGTTGCTTTCCAGGGGAATCAGATCCTAGCATGATCGAAGAATCGACCTTGCGGCTCTAACGAACATTTTCCACCATGTATCCAAGCTCGTCCGTTTTTTTTCTTCTTTCGTCGTCTCAGATGTGAGTCCCGGTGGATTATTGTGTGTGGAACCTTGCATTAAAGAATGAATATATACCTACCTGCATAGTGGAACGACCGCTCAGTCTCTCCTCCTCATGATCCCTAGCCGTTGTCCTCAAAGACGCAACCTTCCAAGGGTGCCCAACGCACACATGAAAAGACGCAGCGCCAAATCCATTCAACATTTTCATCCCTTGTTCTCTTATGCTGCACGGGACATTTTTTCAACGACCCAGAAGCATGACAATGAAATCGCGGATCCGAGGAATAAGGAGCACGCTGTACCTGTGCCATGGAGTCGCTACGCAGCCTACCCTCAGTCTATGGCTTATACGCCATGCTATTATGTAGTGTAAATGCCGAGGTACTGCGACTTCAGCTAAAGAACACCTGTTCCCTAGCACTTTTCGATTCTACATCTTGCGGTATTACCATATTCTCGTTTTATTTTCTTCTTCTAACTTCAAATCGTTTGATTACACTATTAAATAAGACTAATCAAACCGTCGAGCATTAAGTGTTTGTCTAAAACCTCTCATTCGTGATTACTTCAAAATGATGATTTGTTGCCGATAATTAAAGGGAAAATCAGCCTATTTAGCGAGTCTTCAAAACCCATAGTGGATGCCATAAGTCACCGTTGTTAATAAAAACAACAATTTTCAAGGAGAATGTTTAAATTTCTTCAATAAATGACAAGCGTTCTATTTTTTTTCCTTCGATTTGACTCAATCGGTACAAAATGATGTACATCAGGAAACTTTAATGGTTTCAATTATCCAGACACCCAGGCCAGAAATAGGAAGAAACAGTTTTTTCTTTTGTTTTGTTTAATAAGCCCTGCCAGTAAGTAAGAAATGATAAATATGTTGAACAAAGTTCAATCAGTAAACTGTAGGGTATAGCCATGAATTTTGGAAGCCATGACTAAAGCGCAACGTCAAGCAGGAACGCCCATTGGTCTCTTAACGTTGCGGTGACATTAACCAAATCTGAACAAACACATCGAGCGTCGAAGCAGCATCGTTGGAAGAACCCTCCGATCTTGGAACAGCTGGGGATACCTTCTTGTCTACGCACCGACAACCGGGGTGGTTCATATGGTAGCGGCTTTTACCTCAAGGTACAACGAACCCGAAGACACCAAGAGAAAAAAAGGTAGCGCGGAAGCTACAGCAGAAGTATGAAAGAAGGTAAAATCTGAGGAGAAAATAGGAGCAGGTCGTAAAACGGTACATGATAGTTCATGGGCTTGAAGTGTGTTCTGCTAAATGAAAGATTCGATGATACCTGGATCAGTCGCGGCTTGTCACCGGTTCGGATCATCAGCATCGAGCGAGTACGATTCTCCATGTTGGAGAAGGGTGTTCGAGCCGTTGGGTTTGTGTATATTAGTAACGAGGTGGTCGCCGGAAAACCTGATCTCGAAACCCGAACACGATATCCACGCGGAAGCGGTCCAGCAGAGATCCCGACGGAGCCTTTATTATACATCGAAATGTTCAGCCGGTACATTAGAATTATGATTATAATGCGATGAGAAGATCTACTGTTTTACATTCAAACTGGTTTGAATCGTTATCACTTTGGAACAAGGGGAACTACACCAGGCGTGCTGCGTAACAACATGACCAGATTCGGACCAGATCCGAGGTCAATGTAAAAAGAATTCGATGTAGTTTTTTAATTAGCAAGATAGCTGATTATCAAAGGGGCTGAAACCAAGTTGATATATTTCTTTTCTGACTGAACGATTGAACGTGTTTTACGCAGAGGAGTTTATAATGGCCGCTTATATTTGATTGCACTGTCAACAGATTTTGACAGGAATTGAAAAAAAAGAAATTATTCTTGCTGAAATTTGGTGATTTTATCAAATGCTGACCACTGACAAAGGAAAACGACTTCTAATTTTTGAACTTCTGTTGAAATTGGAAAAACCGTGATATAGAAATCATTTTTTAAAGAAAAACAAACATTAACCTCCACTCAACTGGAAAAGACCTACCCTGTTAACGTGTTTATTTATTCGTTTCAGCAGTCCCCCAGTTTTTGGGAAAGCTAAACGAAATTTCTATAATATCAGAAAGCTTCTGAGATTTCTGACAATTGATTAAATACTTGAGAAAGAATCCTGATCACGTAGATTTATTATTAGCCCAACGGGAGAGAACCCTTTTTATGAGTGTGTACTCTACCGAAAGTTTAAGACATTCAGGAACTTCCTCTTTGATAGAATTTGTAACATTGAACATGACATTGATCCAGTAAAGCAGCTCAGGGATGAGAAAGACGTGAAAGTCATCAACAAGCTGTCTTAATGACTCATTTCGGAAGACGCTCTTTGTTTAGGTGTCTGGAATGTGATTCCACAGTGACGTCGTGAGGTTGCAACAAAGTTGTGCAGTGGAAATAGGTTCTAAATGGGGACTATTAACTTTGTCGAGTATTCTTGCTCGTCCGCACCCGATGGAGAGGCGCCATTATCCAACATGGAGGTTATTATGGACGTCACGTGCCTTTATAATCCTGATGGAATTTGCGATAGTATTAGCGTCATGCCAGACGATGATTCGCTTTGGTAAGGAAGATCAGGCATGCGTTTGCTTCACATGCGGTCTTCTACACAACTTGACATGTAGCATCTCGGCAGCATGCCTCTCCAATATGGACAAGAGAGATGCGAAGCGGAGGAAAAGACTCTGGTGTATCGACTTCTCGCACCGGCAATCCGATATCTCTCGAGCGTTGCGGTTTTTTCTCGATACATTATACGCGCATACATCACACGTCTTCCCGTACTCAACGATATTATTTTTGGTTAGCCTCCTATCTCTTTTCGTGATCTCGAATGCGAGACAGACTCGAGCCCGACACATCTAGATATTAATTTCACAAATATCTGACTATGTGCCATGCAGGCTACAATCATTAATGAGCAATTAAGAGATCGCCCATGAGCATCATATAAAACATGTAGAAAAATGATGCTCCTTGTTTGTGCGAAGAATAAAAATGTTATCATACATAGGCCAAACTGGAACTTACATAGTTACATGGTTTGAACATTTGAATTATTGGAATGTAGATACAAGATTATCTGAAAATGTTCCTACTGATCGATTATTCCTGTAATTTATATATTTCGCGTCACGTTCCGAGTTCACCCACTTCTAGAGGTCGTAGGAAAAAAATAATGACACCATAGGAATCGGATTGTGCGATTTATATGATTAAAGTGGCGTTAGATTTTCGCTAGGTCGACGCATTTTTAAATGGGATCGAGTTGAATTGTAAGAGGGCCGAATCTCGAGTATAGATACGCGGCGCGACTTGCCTTGCTCGTTTACACTCTTTTTTTTCATACTTGGCGTTAAGACGCTGCCGCGTCTCTAGATGTAAATTAAGAAAATATAACATTTTCGGTATTACGAAGACTGGAGTATGCGTCTGTGCTTTAGAATTGTTACTGACGTTGTGAAGAAAGGATAATTAATGAATCCTTTTGAAATCATACTATCTTTTTTTCTCATTCATGATCTTTTTTCACGGGGCAAAATAGGGGATGGAGGAGAGTGATGGAGGGATGAAAATTCAGTACCGTATAAAAGCACTGCTCGCGCGCGCGTCTACAGAAAGAACCAGGTGCTCCATCGAGGCGCGTGTCCAAGCTGGGACCGGGCAGGTGGGCCCCCTGCGCATTGTCAATCTCTGCTGATGCCTTTCTATACCTTCAACTATACCTTCCAATACGAGGACCTGCACGTATGCGTGCGCTACGATCATCGGCACAGGATTTTATGCCCCCTTCCCGCTCCCCTCCTATGATCCCTCCATTAACTATCTCCCGTTCAATTTAAATCTTCATACCTCCTGCTTCATATGTACGTTTTTAACTCACAGCGCGAAGAGCTTCTGTCCTCCACTTAGCCTCGATCTTCTTCGTGCAATAATCTGTCTTTTGTAGATATGTAATATTCATGGTTTTTGAATGATTCATCAATTTTCAATGCAATTTTGAAAACAAAACAACTAACACTCAAGACGTAGATCAGGAATGCTCAAACCTTGACTCAAAATCAACAACAGAAATCAATTGGAAACTCTTAAATGATGGGGTTATCCCCAAATGGGGAGGCATATGAATCAATTCAGAATTAAAAATGGCAGTAAATCGATGTCATAAAGACTCAACACATTAGCCGCTATGCCACATAGTTTTTTGTTACCTCGTGATAATGTTTTTTGTCACTTACTGTTTTTCATCGGAAGTTAATAATTAAGAAACAAGCATTTCTTGACTTGGCTGATTTTCTGGAATTTGTAACGCGATCAGCGCATCAAATCATTGGTTCAGGAATTTTAAACTTTTTCATTGCAAGGATTACACATGAGGAGCAAGAGGGAGCTCGACTTACCTAGTCGAAAGCACTCCTATTGTATGTGGGGAAGGCAGGTGATGAAAACGGTTGAAATACGCGCGACTCAATGTGATGGTTCTCAATCGTCAATGCCCTCACCGCAATCTTCACACCCGGTATCGATTCGGGAATGTTAATTTATTGTATTGTAGGAACTTACGATCTGGCACTATTCATTTTAACTGAATATCATAATAATTATGCTGCCTAATGACAATGAATCAAGAAAATAAAGCAAACGTGTATGTTTTATCAGAACTAAATAATAGTTAAGAATTTTTCTTCCATGATTCGAAATAGTGATTTGATTTTTAGTGATCTAACGGAAAATAAGCGTCGTTCTATTCCAAATCGTCCTTGAGAACCACTTTAGGGTAAATGAGTTCGTGGTATGTTTGTCGGTGTTTAGTGTTGCACAATTGTTGTATAGAAGGCAGCGTGCAAAATCCCCTGAACAAAGTCGGGGGGCAGGAGGGTGATGAGCTCTAGTATTCGTTGGTGAAACATCGACATACTCGAGGAGGGCACGTGCCATCAGCTGTCTCGCTGGACCACAGCTGGCGAGAAGGTGCATCTCTCGGTACACAATAGAAACTATACAACAGGGTGTCCCATCATAGATGACCAATACCTACGACTCACGATCACAGCAAAATCTCAGTTGAAAGTTTTAATACCGAATTTTTTAACGTATGCCATCGATGGGTCTTTGATCATCAAAGTTGGATGAATCTGCCTCGACGGATGACCAGGATCACATGCTGTAATTGTTCATATCGTTTTCATCCGATGTTGACAATAATTATTTTGTCTGGGAAAGACATGATCAAATAACGGCGCATCAACCTTTCTATCTCTGATTGCTGTCCGGAGCTGCAGTCAGCGAAAATGGCAGAATTGTACTGAAAGACCCAATGTATTTCAGAACGTGATCAGGATGCTGCTGTAGATTTGCCATAGAGTCCATCAGCCAAGTGAGTTATTTTATTCTCTTGATCTTGTCTCGAGCGCGGGGTAGCAAATCTTTCCTCGTAGAAGCGGCCGTGGCAACGCAACTCCGGTGATTCCATCCGTCACTGACATCATTACCGTAGCTCTAGGGAAAGTAAACTTTTAGAAATCTGCATTAAAATAGAATTTTAATGCAGCAAACGCCATGGAAAAGAAGATAAAGAAAAATATCGAATCTTCATAAAAGTTAAAATCCGAGTACCTATTCATCCCGTTCAAGATACGTCTCATCGCGATACGTAGATTTAACGGGGTTTTGTCATTTTGTCAACATGAGATGACGCTGGAAAAATGGAGAATTGGGAGCTGGAGGATTTTCTTAAAATCACGATCCCCTCTGGAGTTGTAATTCAATGAAAAGCTATCGATAACATGAATTTCTTGAGCTTTGAATTCCTTCGACGTGTAACTCAATCTTAGAACCGGAAGTGTCATTGAAAGCAGTGTCTGGTCGGAATGGGTTTAAGACAAGGCGTGCGCGTGCTCAGGGGTATCGAAGGGGTAGAAAAACACACTATTGAAGCAACGAATGGCCCAATCATAGAGCATAAAGAATTGTATATGTTACACATATATCGTATGGGATCAACTTCTTTGGCTTTTCGATCGGTTTAGGGGCGGTTGTACGAGGTTCGGGTTGCTGAGCAGATGCCATCGCGCATACCATACCTAGTGGTCGTAGTGCAGTCACAGTACCATAACAAAAACTTGGCATGGCTTCAGCTAGGAGACTTATAGGTGTAGGAATCATACAATTGACGGCATCTCTGATGGCGGATCTGATCAGGGATGGAGCAGCTAGAAGTGAAAATAGAGGAGGGAGGGGGGGGTGGGGGAAAGAGGGTGAGGGGTTGGCTGGTATAGAATGTTGTTGGAGATGGGGAGAAGGAAGCACATGCCTCCGGTGGGGCCCACGCCAGTGGTGCACATGTCCCCCGATTTCTCGCACATGCCGATGATGACGTGGGGTCCTGTGTATAGTCTGCGCTACCTATGCGGCACAATGCCAATAATAACCCATCGTCGGGTGCAGCTCTCTTGTGTCGATTCTTCCACACATGCGTAGTAAATACCACCATTGCACTCGCGCACCCTCTTTTCGTTTACAGAAAACGACAGAGCGAGAGAGAAATACTAAGTGTTCCCTTGGCCCGCGCGTCCCTCATATAATACGGTTTTGGTTCAGGCGGAAAAGAGCGAGTGGCAGATCCCACTCGTGCAGATTCCAGCAGATGCTGATGGTGAAGAGCTGCCATATAAAGTGAATGGGGGTAAAAAGAACTTAGGAGTGTGTAAGCACCAAATAGCAATGAAGTATGAAAGGAGAGGGGGTTGAAAGAGGAAGAGAGAGAGATAGAGAGAGAAAAAAATAGTGGTGAACTCATACTGAAATTTGAGAAGGGAACGAGACGACAGAGATGCTCGAGAATGCCGCACATGCATGGGCACTACGAATATATGTCTTTTTACGTTCTTCATAGCGGTCTATGTATACACAATATACACGCATACATAAATCTTTCTCACTCTAGTTTTGTCTAGGGGAGAGATGCTTACAATGTGAGCCATGAGGCAGGTGTGGGCATCCCCTTTTCACTCTCGGTTGTCGGGCGCGTGCCCCACACGAGCGGGGGCGGAGTTCCCGTTTTATTTTTCGCGCGGGCATGCACACACGCACTCCTGAGGACAGCAACAGGGATGTTGCTTGAGGGAGAGGAAAGGAAACTGAAGAAGGCAGTCCGGACGTCTCAAGATGGGGAGTATGTCTCTCCGATTACCGGAACTCTCAATCTCCAACTCGCCTATTTAAATCGTCCCATACGTCGTTCCATATGATATGAAAAAATGGAACTTTGCGCCATCCGAATGGCATAAAGCGCATCATAAAAACGCGCCAATTGGGATGTATGAAAGGAGTCAAAAGGGCACGAAGCCTCGACGCGGCTGCTCGAACGGTTATAAAGTTAACGGAAAATCAAGGACAACGCCATTCAACCCCCTTTTTTCCATCCCTTCTATGAACACCAAAAACAACTTCGGGAGCTAATAGTCCAGGATATATGCATACAAATGACACATGAAACGCGTTGGGTCGACTCTTCAATGTTGCAGTAATCATTTTTTGTCCTCATAACACATCTTATTTAAAAAAGGTTATGCATAGAAATGAAATTCTGCAAGATTACCATTGCGACGCGTCCATATCCAACTCTCGTATTTTTCTTCGCTCACTAACATCACAGACATACTCATGTCCAGTAAAAAAATCTATTTGGCCACATGCCTATTATATACGAAGGCCCGCACGGTTTGATTTTCGATGCAGAGCGAAACCCACCCCATTCTCAATGATCCCAACGGTCATCCTGAGCCAACAATCTGTAAGGGGCTGGTTCCAATGCCTATACACTCACACATGGAGTATTAAGAAGAGAGACATGTGTGCTGGCTGGTATGAAAGAGCGTACGGCACATGTACATACAAGAGCGAGGTTTCCTGTAGAATGAGGACGGAGAGACGCGTGCGTCCTTCCTTTTCATCCCCTTCCCCCCCTTCAATGGCGTTCTTTCTATGCCATCCCTTTGCTCTCTCGTGCACTAGGCCTGAAGGACACATTTGAAAGGAGAAAAAACGTACGCGTGCCGCTCTGCCAGCCAAAATTGCAAGCTGAACTAGAAAGAGATAAACTGCCAGGAAGTTCTCTCCTCCCTGTCAATCTTTTTACATCGGACGCTTGAATGTTCAGATACATAGGTGTTGTCAAGGTGTACGGCAGATACCTACCGAGCCTGATGTTTCATGGAAGAGTTGTAATGATATGAAAATGCGAATCAGGCAGGGGGCAGGGGTTGACAAAGAGCAACTAGTTCGCAGATACATAAGCCCACCAACACCACAAAGGGTTGGCTCGGTCGGTTTTCAGAGAATAAACGGGTTCCTCATGGTCGAGAGAGATGGAAAACATTATCGTCTGCATAAGTATATGGTCAACCTTCAAACCGGTGCTAAAATTTATCGTCACTCGATTTTTTTTTACTTTGACGCTTGCATAACTTGAGCAGATTTGGCACCTGGTCAAAGCGGTCGGCAAAAAGGATGAAGAAAAAAATTTGAATTAATAATACGATTCTCGTGGACCTTTTGTCAAAACACAATTATTAGCGACAGACAAAAAGGAGAACCGGATTACGGAATTTCGGTGCCATGCAGAGATATTAATAAGGAAGTGAAATCTTCCGATTTTGATCGGCTCGATTGGTAAGAAATCGTTGGAACTTTCTGCTCCGGTCAAGTGCAATGGTCACCGCCATTGCTCATGCTCACATCTCAAGCTTTTAGCTAACAAGGAGTTCCATTGCCTATTGAATGACATAAATAATTCTCCGATTTAGGTCGAAAGATTGGAAAAAACAAACGCACTCTTTTTGGCACCAGTGAAATGACAAGGATCGAGTGATGCCGCTTTCGTATTCCGTAGTAAAGTGGGAACTCAGGCTACAGAACGGCTCAGATGACAGCATCCGGCTGGTCACTTCCGCCACGCGACCCGTAGCAGACACGTGTCACGGAGCGTGGCATTTAAAGTGGTAGATTATCGTTGAACGGCAAAGCTAGAGAAAAGCTCGTTCCGCTGGTCTAATGACCAGATCTATGATCGTTGGAGGGTCCAAATAAGAAAAAATTATTCCACTTGGAAGTCGAAAACGAAAGAAAATAAAAGTTCGCAATTAAATGGAATTTGGGCTAACATTTTTGAACCCTCGATTCAAACTGTTCATCTTTTTTTAATTAATCTCAACGTTGAGTACTTTATCATGATCGAAAAATTAATTTTCTTTCTAATGACGTATCAAGAGAAAGTTACAGAAATATTCGGTTTCAATGTTGATTCTTCGGTAATTACACATCTCGAGTTTTTATTGAGGAACGTGAGGATTCGAAGTATCGAGAATTCAAAATTTTCTAAAACTCTTCGGCAGTTAGGCAAGGCCCCCCTCGAACTTGGTATTTTTTTAAGGGTGCGCCCGATCTCAAGAGGCGCTGAAAAAATGAGGGTCCGTTGACTCGTCCTAACTCGGACAAATATCCAAGCAGCCGTTGCACTCGTATCATGTGTCAGTTGAGAAAGTTATTTCCTCCAAGTTCTGATCCAGACCCAAAGAGGCGCGTGAACACTTCCGGATCCTCTTATTCAACTGTCCAAGGAAATATGACATCCGAACAATGTGTCAAACGGAAATTGAGACATAATTCCATCAAGAAAATCATTACATTCGTCGCGGCCAGTCAAAAATGATTTACATCGAAAATCGACAATATTAGAACTTATTATTCGATCCAAAAGAATAATCGTTGAGGTTTTACAACCGAAATTCTTTTATACACCCGCGGATACATAACTAAAGTTCTACACTTGTGCATTGCTCTGTGAGGCGTGCTTTTACGCAAGGCAATCTGCACTTGCTGTTCGGTGTTCCACAGGCCTCTTTGGCGAATGTGGAGGGTTGAGTGTCGTGCGCGTGAATGCGTTTCAGAGCCAAAGTCCTCTGGTAAATAGGCCTCGTAGCTAGCGAGCAAGGAAATCCTGACAATGGAAGAGGACGTCAGCGGCGTCTTGGTCCGAGGGTTGAAGACACCGACAAAGAGAGCTTGGAACTTCTTTTGTTGGTAGCGCGAGCAGGCTCTAGGTAGATACGAAGGTAGGCTGAAGTTTTGTTGAGGTGACATTCTCAGGAACGGATCATTTCAACCTGGTAGCATTTTTAGTATATCCTACCATTTACGGCAATAAAAATCAGTGCTTGAATCATTCTCTCACTATGGACCATCATCCGAGCCTGAACTTTTAAAGGTTTTTCTCCAAGACACGTAAGACAGCATGAAGAGCTGTGTGGACAGGTGGACTTCTTGCCCATAGGATGCCATTGATTCCTAGCTTTTATCGTTCATCCACAGACCTCTGCTCCTCCTTTCTAGTTACACTTCAAGATTTTTGCATCTGTCCACATTCTATGACCTGGTAGACCTCTCTCTCTCTCTCTCTCTCTCTCTCTCTCTCTCTTTCTCATCTCTTCTACTCTGTTTTTCTCGAAGCTCTTGGAGACATATTCCTAGAAGTCTGCCTCTGGGGCCCCCCAGATGAACTCTTACGTATACACGCTGCCATGTTGTCTCCGATCAACGTCTTAGCGTCTACCGTTTTTCTCTGTCTTTTGCATCCAGCATTTGATGCAGCTTGTGGCAATACGCCGTCCATAGGAAAAGAACTGGTATTAGGTGACGATGCGACTCCATGACACAAACACCAGTAGAAGAAAAATTAAGTACACACGTGCCTGCTTCCTTTGTTGAAATTCAAATTTACTTTCACCCCGTTCAACGACTTCTGTAATCTACCGAAAATTAATAACACATGGAAAGTCGAGAGTCCCAATTATTCGCCAACAAATTAAAAGCCCAATATTGTTGAAATTAGACAAAATTATTAGTTCGAAGTTTTGTTTTGCAATAAACCAAAATGGCCGCCTCTGGAACCTGAATTCTGAGTGAAAAAACGTCCGTTATTGTTTGCATTCAAAAATTATGGATAATGAAGATTCTTTAAAAGGAACTTTTGAACGTTGAACGAAATCAAAAAGTAATCGGGCTCAAAACGAACCTGATGTGGGAGCTCCCAAATGAATACATAGAGCTTTGAGGAACGCAAAAAAAATTGACTTTTGGGAGTATTTGACTACCTCTAATCCCTTAATATGTACGAAATGTAAATAAATATAAAAATATTTGAAAAAAGCAGACAAAGGACTTGCTGTAAATCCATTATCTCAGTAGAGGTCGTAATTTAGCAGAATTTCAAACGTAAAGCTTACCCTGGCCAGGGTAGAAGGTAAAAGGGTTGGAATTATACGGCCAGTTCTTGGGCCAGACGCGTGCCAGTGCGTAGGTAGTAAAATGTGCTCTACATACACCGTACGCATCACAAGTAAACGAATGGGTCGTGAGGGGTCGTGTGTATGTGCATCTGCTCCGCATCTGCAGACAGATGCGCGAGTGTGTTGCTTTCAGAAAAGATCCCGATGATGGTTGTATAGTACAGGGTGGTTGGCTCTCATCTTAACTCGGCTGTACTGATGCTGCTCGTTTGATGCATGCCCGGAAATGAAATTCTAAACACCCTCTCACTGACTCGCCTCTTCTTTTTTCTCTGTTCTTTCCTTCACTCCTCTTTTTTCTCCTTCTTGTACGAGAGCCACCCTCCGGCTTCAGGGTTGGTCTTGTCGTCCAGAAACCAGTCATGGCTCCCCCTGCCGTTGGATCTTCTTCAACGAAGAATCTGTCTTTTGCTGAAGGCCAAACAATCACCAAAGCCAGATGCATATGTTCTTCAAGACTGAACACTGAGACTCCTATCAACATCCAAGGTGATCTGTTGCCATTTCGAAAGAAAAAAAAAAACAGCAGTAACTGCTAAAAAGATTGAACCTCCCAGAAGTTATCCAATATCCATTATTCTTGTTTCATCGCATTGTTGCTCGTTTCCGATTTTTTTATGCCCTTCTTTTTCACCCTTCGATCTTAGATCGCACAAGAACAACCACTCTGCTGCCTCCCCCATCAATTTTTTTCTCTAAACTCAGCTACACACTACCCGAAGAGGGTAGTGTGTAGCTGGCGATTCAGAATCTGTATCAGGATCACATGCGCAGTTCAACTTCGCTTTGTAATGCTTTCTTCGCACCTGGTTGAGCAAAATCTCGGGAGCAGAATTCGCATCCGGCCAGAAATTCGTTGCTCCATTGTCAACATTATTCTCGTGTGCAAAGAGAGATTGCATTATCAAACAAAAATCGAATTAATTATCGTTTAAATCAAAAGAACGGGGTAAGGATGTGGAATTCTTCAAATTATTGATCCAAGTTGTAATTCTGATGAAAATGAAGCTCCACTTCCGTAGGTTGTTTTTTTTTTTTTTTTTTTTTTTTTTTTTTTTTTTTTTTTTTTTTTTTAATGATCGTGAATGATACCGTAAAAAATCGGAAACACGATTCAACGATTGTTCCACCACATTCGATCACTGTAATAGCTTACGATGCTTAATGGTTGGAAATCGATAATAATCAGATAAATTAATGAAGGGCGTGAAACTAGGGGAGTCTTTTTTTCAAGCCGATGATACTTCATCGTAAAACTATGGAAGACTAGACACGGAACAAGATGATCTCGCGTGTTAGTAGGGCCACCGGGTAATTAAAGCGTGTGCTCGAACCATATTTAAGGGGCTCGGCCCACATCGATGCACTCTGGCACACCCTAAACAGGTCGAACACAAGGTTCCAAACATGGCCGTTTGTCGATGACTCGATCCTGACCATTCTTTATTTATGAAATATGCATTCGCCGGATTGGGCTCGATACAGGCTTCTAAACAACATTCTTCAGAAGGTCATTAAACTCTTAAAAATTGTATCTTCCTTGTCTCAAGCGCCTGTGAAAATAACACTCAACTAAAGTTTCAACAAATTAACTGAGTGGTTGAGTTCGGAGATGGATTTGTCGACGAAAAACAAAAACATTTCTCAACCTGTTAATTGTCAACCATCATAAATGAAAAAAATGTTTTGGAATCGAATTTTATAAATCATCATTAATCAAATGCTCGTTATCAGCATCTTTCCTGACATGCAGAAATTTTCATCCTGACTGCATGGGGTTATTGATTTTTTTTAGCTGATGCTTATCAGGAGATTTTTGAATGCCATGAGACGGAAACAAGTGCACGTAATTTTCATTATCGATTATTACATTTTCTGTTTAACATATCACCAAAAATCTACATTTGTCCAATTAAAAAAAAAAAATTCAAACAATCAAATAAATTACAAGTCCAATTTTTGTTTTTAGTTTAATAAATATTATTGTTCCACTCGAAATTTTCATCAAGTGTAATGACCTTGTATTTGATGAAGTGGTGGAGCATTGAAAATTGTAAGGCTTGCCAAGTCAGGCCTAAAAATGGCTTCTCATTGTTTTGGATTGGTAAGAATAAAAGCGTCGAATTATTCCTGGCGACAAAAAGACTCTGGAGAAGAGGCTGATTGTCACGAAAATTTGGGAAGCAATCGGTTTTTTTGTTGTCTCAGGAAAGAGAAAAAGAGTTTTGTGGGTGATTTGGTGCTTCTGGTTTCTCTTTCCAGGCATTCAATGTCAACACGAAACAAACCCACTCGATAAATGCTATTTTTTTTTAGTTACCAAGAACTTTGAGCTTCGCCGCAGAGTCACGAACGTGCGGATGACTTTCAAGAATAGACATTATCGAAAATAGAATAAGACGTATCGCTCGCCTATGAAAGCAATGTCTTTCTTTCGGGAAACTCTTCAACATCGAGAGTGCGAAAGAATAATAATGTTGAACCGAGAGAGACGAGAGGAAGAGAGCAGATGTTGCGGGTAATAAGTATGCGCTAGTTTTCAAAACACATGCTCCCCTGGCCACGTGGCTGATGAACTTTGGTCACGGGTCTTATACCCTATCTTTTTAAAAACGCCTTTTCCAAATGCACTCCATACCCTACGCCTCCAATCACGGTTTCAACCGTAAATCGTTTTTTTCTCTCTCTTCCACCAACTTTCTTCAGCTTTTCCTGTTTACACGACGTCCACTTACCCTTTCCAAAACATTTTTCTGTCACATTTTCTCCCAATGACAACTCTGGAGCTGCAAAAAAATTGTTCCAACTCTTCAAAATACTGTCAGATTGACAAATAAAATGGGAAGCCAGTAATCAAATTATTAAGAACTTTATTTAATGAAGTTAGAGAAATAAGTAGGAAAAACAGAAAATAAACTTAATTAATGTTCTCTCTTTGGATCTTCCCGAAAGACTGCTCCTTTTTTTCATCCGCTCGTTCTAATGTTTTTTCCATAGCTCATTGAATCGTGTGAAAAGTGAAAAGACGTGAGTCAAGCCAAAAAAATGATCCATTTGGTTAAGAGTTGAAAAAAAAAATAAAAATACAAAATGACGTTTTATTCTTTTTTTGTTACAATTTGAACGTCATTCGGTATTTATTTTATTATTTGGTTCTTACGTTACTTTTTTATCCGGAGAAATATATTTATTCAACGGAATTGATCCGTTTTACGTAGCGATGATCTCATAACGATTATGAAAATGGATATTTTTTCTGATTTTTTTTTTCCAACGATCGTAAAACTTCTGACGAAGTAGATGGCGGGCTTAATATTGGCAGATTTTAGCTTGGGTCAAATTGACCCCACCTATTATTTTTGATTAAAAAACAACTGTTGAGTGTATATGACAACGAGAAAAAAATCATCGATAGAATCTCTACACATACAACGTCAATATATAATAAACAAGATTACATGAGAACATCATACACGGACGGGGAATCGATAAATCAATGTAGACAGCTGTTGAAAGCGCAGGTGATGGAAAATAGTTATCGTTACTGGTGTGTGTGTAGATGAGGTCGAGAAGGTGTTAACGCCAGTGAGACAAAAGTCAATTGTGCGAGATGGTGAATGATTAAAAAGAGGAAACTTCAGAGCACGTTCTAGAATCACGTATTTATGAATAATATCGTATATACATATAAACTGAATGATTACATAATAAATATAAAACACGAGTTCGGACACCCTCGCGAAAAATCAATAAACGTTATGATTGAATCTGCACGAGGCTAAAGATTGGAAAGACCGCGGTGGCCTTCTGACCTGAGGCGGCATTCGAATCGATCTCAGAAAATCCATAAGGCCTTCCACAGAAGTCTATCAAAACTTAATAAAAAAATATAAATTAATGGAAATATAAAGAAAAACAAAACTTTCAATTGCCCGACTCGTAAAAGCTAAAAAATAAAATTGATAAATAAAATAAAATCGATAAAATGAATAATAATTATTATGAATAATAATCATAATAAATAATCATTCAAACAACAAAGAACAAGTGACATAAACATCCATAAAACTTAAAAATTACCATTTTTGTTAACAACAGTTTGTTTGATAAATGTAAATGCATTTATTTTATTGCTTTTACTTTCACTACATCGTAAAAATGAAAAATTTGACAAGTCGATAAGAAAATAATCGCAAAGTCATGTCAAATTCATGTCAAAGTCGAGTCAAAAGCAATTTGTTGAATAAAAAGTTGAAATAATATTTTATTCTCATGTTTTATTTAAAAATTTACCAAAATTTCCAAAAAAATTCGATCCATTCTTTCTATTTTTGATTTTGAACTGAACATATCCTTATAAACACTCTGTGTCTGGAATACGAAGCATGGAATGCCTTGTATATTGTAGATATTTATTGGTTAACGCTTTCGACCTCGAAATCGATGTTAACGGACAAGAAAATGATCAAACGAGACTATGTAACACCCGTTAAAAGATATAAGCATCGTTGGGGAGCACACCTTGACCACACAGAACTGACCAAATTGGTCGGAACCAAAGAGGTCTGTGGTCGGTATCGGCTTTGAAATTTCTTAGTTCCGGGAGACGTGGCTGTGAAATTATTGAGGATGGTTGAAAGGGCTATAATATTAGACGGTGTCAGCTGCCTCGTTTTCTAAGGTGGATCTCCATTTTTTCGTTTTTTACTTTTAATTTTTTTTGATCGTATGAAAAAAAAAAAAAAAAAAAAAAAAGAAAAAAAAATCATAGTATTCGGAAACGTCTTATTAGCGGCTCCTTAACTCTTTGGACTCGTGAATTAATTCCAAATGAGCCGGAAAAGATGTTTCGAAATGATCCGGAACTGAAATGAGAGTGTGAATTGGATTCCAAGCTCATAGTTATTTGGAAAAAAATTATTTCTCCGTATAAACAAAAGCATTTCCTGGTTCGAGCGAAGGATTAAGAAAAACCGAAAAATAAATATTATATTTTAAACATTTTTGGACGAATTTTCGTATAGAAAAATAATTAAGAAAAAAAAAAAAAAAAACACAGTCTCGAGACTTTTCTGTCTTTGAAAACCTGACGCATTTCTTGCGCCTCGATTATATGCACTTTCGGTTTCGCTCTGACACATCTATTCCAAAAACGTAACAGATTTAGGATATTATCGGTAACGATAAACAGAAAAAGAAAGAGAAACTGAGAGAGAGAGAGAGAGAGAGAGGGAGAGACTAATCCGTAAGTACGACAAACGATGATAACGCCACGTCTCGACGGAGGATGTTTCGTGGAACGTGATGACAATGAAGGAAAAATGATGATATATTTCGACAAGAAATTTTGAGGGTGGGTCTCCGTCTCGTGATAAGGAACCAAACAAAAATCGGGCCCCGATAGCGCGAGCGCGACAGGTCGGAATGGTCTCATAACTAACGGGCGAAGAGCTCTCGTTTTTTTTTCTTTTTTTTTTTTGTATTTTCTTATGGCAAACCAACCAACATGTGGACTAAGCAGGAACACTGATCCTCTTAACATATTTTTTTCGAAACTGCGGAATAGTTGGAGGAAAAAAAACAGTTGAGAGATAAAAAAAAATAAAAAACGTGGCAGACGTCATGCGAGGTTTGAAAATTTCAAAAAACTGAACGAAGCAAAACGGAAAAACGTAACAATGGAATAAACTCATTCGATAATTTATTTCTCAGCTATTTATTTATTTGATTTTCTTTTATTTTTTCACGTGAATTTAACTTATTTTTATTTAACGTTTTGTTTTACAACTGCTAAATACTAAATGTTTTTTTTTTTTTCTTTAAACTCCGTTGCAGCACAAAATCGTTTGTATAATTATCAGCTTTTCTGTTCTTTAATTTCTTGATATCTTTTAAGAGTCCTGTGGCGAAGTGCGAGGCCGCGTCATCGTCTCGTCGTTTATTCGCTTAGCCACAAGATTAACCACCGTATTATAATCCCCTTGAGTCTCTTGTGTGCACCAGGGATGAAAAAAGAAGAGAGAGAAAGGAAGTATCGCGGAGACGCGTATGAGAATTAACAAAAGAGAAAGAAAGGAAGGAAGAAAGAGCTAAAGACAGACTGCGCCGAGGGATAAAGTGAAGCCTGGATAATGTTTTATGAATGTGTGGATATATAATTTGAAAAATATTTTATTTGAATATACGTACGAGAGCACGAAGTAACCGCAACGTGTGTTTGTCGTTTAGCTGTTCTTTTATTTTTCTTTTTTTTTACCTGCTTTTCATCCCACGGCGTATAAAACGAGATAAATACATGGAAATTCCCCTTTAGACGTTTTTTTCCGTTTTTTTTTCTTTTGTTTTTCACATACAAACAAAGTCCCCCGTATTTATATGTGCATTCTGAAACCGCAGTTTTAATATTTTTACCTCTCAATCCAGTCTTTTTCTTCCTTCCTTTTACCAACATCGCATTTACATCGTTTTTTTATCCATAAACAAGTGCGTTACGCCGTTGCTGACCATCCACCTTGCGGTTCTCTTCGCAAAGGACCTCCCTGAACGCTTCCATCATTTTGTACACAATTAACGACTCAATTTTGCCTCCCATCCTCGTGAATATTTTCCACACTATTCTTCTAACTAATGAATTACGAATTTAATTGTTTTTAGTTTTTTTTCAAATTGTTAAAATTTCATATTTTTTTCTATGACGAACGAAACAATGCGTGGACGCGATTTTTTTGTTTTTTTTTTTTTATCTTTACAGAAGCTATGAAAATCAAGAAAAACGTTATAAAAATTGAATTAAGAAAAACTAACTCACCTTACAAAATCGTGGAGAATTTTTGAATTTTTTCTAAGCTTCGCAAGCTCTTTCTTATTCTCTGAGTCATTTTGGCCCCGACGATTTTTTTTCTGAATCGTTCTTACCCCAGAAATATTGAGGACAATTAAATTTTTTTGAATTTTTATTTCAACCAGTTGGAAAAAAAGATTTTTTCAAAAATTTTGCACTATAATTTCTTTTAATCTTCATAACTTTATCAAAAAACGTAGCATCGATTATTGTCATTTGTTAATTATTATTTATCGATTTTATGGATTCACTTGAAATGAAGAAAAAAAAATTGATAATCGTCTTGAGTATTAAAAACATATTTAAAATATTGGAAACACACTTTCTAACATTGAAAAGAAATGAATGATAAAAAAGTACCTGAAACATCGATGTACAAGTGTTTTAAGGCACGAGGCAAATTTCGTTATACAGTATTTTTGTGACAAGTCATCGACCCCAGTAAATAAGGAGTTTGGCGTTTAGGGAATGACATAAAAAGGACATTTATAATGGCCTTAAAAAAGATGGAGTTATAGAAATCGTTGAAATAGTCAAACTTGGCACATTGGAAGGTGAAAGAAAAAAAAAAACAAGTTTGTAAAGATACAAGTCAGTAATCCGATTGGTCGATATCGCGTACACACAAAGATCCTCCATCTTTATTTTTATCTCGTCACACACACGCAGAGAGAGATAGAAAAACGATTATTCGTGAGGGACAAAAAATACTACTGTTCCGGTGTCCGATGATTCAGATACGATCCACTTTCGCAGCATAAAGGATTCGTTATGTGAAAATATACACAAAAAACATTGTTACACTTGAATCCCCGCTTATCTCATATTTATTGATATCAATTTTTTTTACTATGTTAGCTTAAGGCGTAAAGAATTTCTCACGGAGGTTGGATTTTATGTTGTCAAATAAAAAAAAAAAAAAAAAGTACGTTATGTTAAAGAAAATATAAAAGAATCGTCCTATTAAATCGATTAATGATTTTAACAAATTAAACGTTGATTTAATGATTACAAATAAAATATATGATTTTTAATAAATATTTATTTATATCCCAGGGATAACGTGGAACCAAAAAACCCAGTAAACGTCATTGACACATTTGTTTAATCGTCGAAAAAAATAGAAATAAATAAAAAGAAATTAAAAATTTGATCCCCTCCCAAAATAGCTCAAAAGGTTAATGATTTTTTTGCTTTTTTATTTTTTCATCCTTTCTCGTGTGCATTCATAGTCATCAAAAACGTACTGTTAAAATTTTGTTAATCTGATGTGTATGTACGAAGGTAAAAATAATCTTAAGTGTGGGAATGTCCGTTGGTTATTTTTAGGGGACAGGTTGGTCGAGGTGGTGGAACGTTTTCTCGGGACGGTTGAATTGATATACGTGTGAACATCTTCCCCACATAGACGTTGAATTTGAGCGAATCGTACGAACCGCAGATCGACCCTCTCTTCGTCTTTCATTGGCCAAAACGATAAAGAAAAAAAAAAAAAAAAAAAAAAAAACGTATCCCGGAAGGAAAAACCTGTCGATGAGGAAATAAATATTTTTTCATCCCCCCCTCCCATCAAAAAGGTTGGGCATCAATGTCCGAATCAAACGGACGTTATTAGTTACGACTTTTCTCCCTGCTTTTTCTTCTCATCGTGAAAATTCTCTTTTCTCTTCTTTTATTTTTCTTTTTTCTCCTCTCCCGCCATTCGAAATTTTCTCCCAGTCACAAAATCTCTTGAAACTTTGACAATATTCTATTGTACGATCCAAGTTTGTGTGCTCATAACGCACGAGACCTTTATTCATTTTGTCTACTTTTTTCATCAGCTCGAATTCGACTTAACGGCTGACTGCATTTATCCTCCATTTTTATGGCGCCCGATGCACCGCGAGGGGTGGATTTTTCAAAAACGCCTTTCTTTCCTCCAAGTGTCACGAGTTTTACCATCCGGAAAGGAGATTTTTACTTCGTGATAAAAGACGTATAATAACGTAACCGTAAAACATTGAACTTGACGATTCTCAATCGATCGCAATTCGAAGAATGAGGAAAAAAAAAAACATGAAAATAACCGTCGATTCATTTTTGTTTAAAATGCAGAAAATAAAATCACTCCTTTTTAAACACTGTCCCAGAGAATCTTTTTTATTATTCCAAATCAATCCCAAACATCATTTTCTTAATAAAGATGATTTTTTTTGTCAAAAAAAATTGGCTTAGTCTCCGAGTCTTAAAAAATTCGTAATTTTATGAATTTTGACAGTTTCTTAAATCCTAAAAAACAAATCCTGAAAAAATAAGAATTAATTGCTTCAGTGTTCGATCGCCTTAATTTTTTTTGCCTTGACGCATCAGGCTGACGATAGGTTTCGAAAGACTTTGAAACGCACCTCATCGCGGGAAATGCGTTTCAAACACACACATGAAAATTTTCGAAATGATGAGAAAAAAGGGGGGCGCGGAGGGGGGGAAGAGGAAGAAGTTTCTCCACACCTCACCCGTCAGAGAGGATCTTATAGCATCTGCTGCTTCATCACGTGTGCTTAAGAGTTCCCTGTGCGGGGGTCAAAAAATGAGTGAGACAGGGAGAGAACAACCAGGTGCTCGAAAACATGCCGCGGCTAAAGAGGACTTTTCCTTGATGCCTGCTCCCGAGAATATATCGCCCGATGTTTAGCCCCCCCCCCCTCCTCCCCTCGGCCGGGGGTCTTTGGCGCCTCAGCCGATCGATAAACCATCAATCGTTTCATCGTTTCCTAATTTTTTTTTTCATAATCTGGACAGAGCCGATAGTCATCGTGTCAAAATTGTATTAAGAAATGAATGGATTTGCAAAGTGCTTATCGATGGGTCACTTATCCTTTTTTGGGTCTGTTTTAAGAATAAGTTGTGATCGAAATCGTCAATTGTAATAAGATTGTGAATATTTTCGATATTTTCATTGAAAATATTGGAGAGAGGTCATCGTGACAAAATTTCGAGACGATTAATAAATTCGTCATTGAAATATTAATGTTGATAATTTTTTTGGAGCCTCATGGAAACTTGGTTAATTTAATTGTTTTTTTTTCTTTCGACGTCTAATTTTTGTAATATTTACGATATTTAATATTTATGGGTACGAATATTTAAAATTTATTGGTACGAATATTTTTTAAGTAAATTAGTTTTTTTTTTTTACCAAATAGTAACGATTTAATGAACATTAAATTTCAACATTTCGTTTTCAAACTCAACAAGAACGATCCTTAATCTCATCAAGTGTCGAATTTCAAGTGAAAACTGAAGTTCGCTACTTTGTAATCAATTATTTTTTTTTATTTATTATTTTTTGTCTGCATATTTTTATATCAGAATAGTTTTTACGAGAAAGTAGCCTAAATATTTATTCAGTGAAAAGAGAAAGAATTAAAAAAAAAAATTGATACCGTACTTCAATACAATCCATTTTTGTGTTCGTCGCGGTCAAGCACAATTTTCTACGTCTGTTGCAATCTTTTATACTCCTCGTACGTCTGTATAATAATCGGCATCGATTTATCTAATATGAGTACGTATGTGCAAGGAATTACCGGTACCCAACGAGTCAATAATATTCGTGAATTGCATGCTAGTTTCCCGGCGTTCATGATCTTACAATGAGATATTTTTCTTATACAGGGTGTACCATTTATTTCAATATTAATGTTATGATTCATTTCGATAAGAATTTTCAATTTCGAAGACAATTCTCCATAAATAATTATGAAAGAAAAAAAAAATCAACTATTTGTTGAACTCTGAACTGACTTTTGTCTACAATTGAACCGCCTGATTCTAATTTTTTATATTTTTCACATCGTTTCATCGTTTTGACAATTATATAAATTGATATAATTCGTATATCCTGAA
The DNA here is from genome assembly GCA_013761285.1 of Campoletis sonorensis. Lineage (NCBI taxonomy): Eukaryota > Metazoa > Arthropoda > Insecta > Hymenoptera > Ichneumonidae > Campoletis > Campoletis sonorensis. Next base: position 107,988 of record JACEOJ010005896.1, on the reverse strand, counting down.
AATATCGAAATATATGAGAATTGAGAACTTTGAAAACTTTCGGCTACGCAATTAAAAACTTATATCTATGATTAAAATTGCTCATCATAATTTTTGTATATTTTTGAATCGTTTTAATTTTCTGACAATTCTATGAATCGATATACTTCAGTCATCCTGTATATCCAAAATTTCACAGAAATATAAAAGAATCGAGAACTTTAATTGAAAACTTGAATCGGTAATTAAAAATTGCTATCGCATAATTCTTATATTTTTCGAATCGTTTCAATTCTTTGACAATTCTATAAATCGATATTATTTTTGGCCACCCTGTATATATATATATATATATAAAAGTTGGGTGTATTCTTATATATGAATCACAGGGAAACAGGCGCAAGAAAGTGGAGGCATTAATACCCCGTGATAATTGTACGCTCGCACTCCTCGATCGGTGAGTGCGACACCCCGATCAATCGATCGAACCTTCGACTATATTGTTATTATGTGGCTGGTCGACGCGTCTGTGAGATCGATCGAAAATCGTTCACGCGTGACGATTGCTTGTGGTTCGTAGTGCCAAGAAATCGATCGGTATATAGTAAACGTTAAACAAAAGATCGAAAGCTCTCGTGTAATTCAAAAAACTTTATTGACCTACTTTACTCAGGGAAACTTTTTATTTCAAATTTTTTACTTGAACAAAAAAAGCTTAACCTTTGATAAATTGTCAAAATTTTTGAATCTGTTGGATTTAGAGAAAAGTCGATGGGTCTCAGAAAAAAGAATCTCAGATTCTTAGAAAATAAGTTATCAAAGTAAAATAAATACTTTTTTAATGGCAGATAAAAATTGGAATGGCTACACGTCCCGGAATCGAAAAACTTTGGACTACGACCGTCAGCGGACTTCAGGGCGTAACTCTGTCATTTTTGGTTGAAAATATTATCAAAAATTCATTACAGTTCATCAAAATATGATTAAAACGATGTGAAAATTTTGTTGAATTCTAATTAATTTTAGCGACGAAAAAAAAAATCTTAAAGTATCACCCGAAATGAGCTTCCAATGTTTCTTTCCCCTCTTAAAGCTTATGTCTTTAAGTTTGAAAATAGAAAGCGTTGAAAGATTTTGTATTTTTTTAACCTTTTATTATTTTTCTCGTTGAAAAGATCGTCGTTGTCTTTGGATTTTGTTTATTTTTATCCAGAAGCAGCGTGTGAATCGTATTCTGTTGTCATCCACTGGTCATGAGTGGCACAACTCACTGGAGAACTCGACGACCATATACGTACGAATCACATGTAACTGAGTCTTCGAATTGCGTTTTCTCGACGACACGCGCATTTAGTACGAAACATTTTCTCCATGCGAGCTTAAGCCCCTGATTCTCGTCCTGGACCAAAAGACTGTCTCGGTTACTTGTACTCGTAAGTAGAAGGAAAAATTAGCTACGATATCATTTCACTGGCCAACCAATCTCACGGTAACATGTAACATTTCACATACCAGTTTCGCACGCGTGCTATAAACTAATGCACACTACGTGTATTAATGTATAACGTACACTATCATCAGAAAGTTTTAAAACATCAATATGAATTAATTGAATATTTTTATTATTATTAAAAATAATCATATATTTTGGATAATTTTTAGAAAAAATTGCATTTTGTTTACTTTCAATAATAAAAATTCATTCCAAAATGTATTTGGTGGAATAAGCCACAAATGTGCTGAGTGGTTGTAGAAATTTATTTTCGTTTTAATTCAATTAAAGAAATTTAATTAAATTCATTCATTAGCGGAACTAAATATCGTTGGAATTAACTCAATCGTTTGGTTCATTCCAATGAAATTATTTGAATAATTTGATAATTGAGATATGGAGAAAGATTTTGTTAATTAAATTAACAAACTTTGCACATAAATTTCACCAGTTTATCGAACGAAATCGTTTTGCTACAATGACTAGGAATTTACATTAAAAAGACAATGCCAAATTTGTTTTATGATATTATTGAAAAAAAAATCGAAATTTTAATTGTACAAATTCAATAATCAAAATGATGAAAATTTGTTGAATTGATTAATTGAGTGGTCAATTAAAGTTTCTCTTAAATATCGAATCAAAAGAGCTTTTTTATCGATTAAATTGTTTATTAAATAAACTTTTTGACGTTAGTGTATGTCCAACAATACGTCGAGGGTACTCGCATGATCGCACACTACAGCCATTGTCTTCGCTCGGCGAGCACGCGGTTACAGAGAAAGTGTGACCCTAATAGAGCCCCAGGATAATTATTAGAGAATCAAGGAGGTCCAATCAACCCAAGTCATCAAAGAGACTTTGTGCGCGAGTAACGGGGGTCCAAAATCACCCAAAAAAGCTTTTCCAAAAGGCTGTGTCAAGCTTCGTCAATACACTGGGTCATTTTGACCCAAATTTATTTTCAGGATAACTGTTCAAGCTTTTATGAGAATAAACGATTTTTTCAATTGCTCGGGAAACCACGTGTTTCTCTAGAATTTCGTCATAGCACTTTTTCTTTCTTTAATTGCACTTTAAATAAAGAAATCCCCGGATGTTGATATAAAAATGATTAAAATATCAAAAAATGTGATTTATTTTGTACACAGTCTTCATTTTCTCAGGAATCGATGTTTTCAATAATTTTTTTTTAAACCATTTGATTTTTAATAGTTTCAAAATTTCTTTTGATTCTTTTTTTTTTTCAAACTATCGTTTTGGCAACAAATGACGAGTTTTTGTTATTGTGCACGAACTTTTAATCGATTTCTTTCGACCAATAAGAGTGTCATTAAGATATTCAAGAATTTTCAACCCTTTTTTTTTATTAAACGTATTATGAGGGTCAGGAACGTACGTCGACATTAAAACACAAACACACGGACATAAAACATGGAGATGATTTAAATACTTGTCCGGTGATGGGCACACGAGCCAAAATTCTTAAGGCGTTTCTTGATTTACCGTCGCTATCTCGAGACATTAGTCTTTGAAAGTAAATTTCGAAGGGACCAACATACGTGTATATTTATATCGTGTGTAAAAAATACTCCGAGATATCATCTGCGTGAAAAAATGCTGCCGTCAACGCGGTCCAGCACTACCGTGCTACACACCCAATCGCTATCGTCCCGTTTATTCATCCGACACAGGAAGGTTTCTTCGACTGTATAAAAAAACGAGTGAAAGACAAAACGACCATAACAAATAAATAAATAAAAAAATATTGAAATTTTTTTATTTTTTATTTTTTTTTCCAAATAATCGCTGACTATATAAATAAATATATTCGGGCGTGTGCAGTGGAAACACTTTCATTTTTCTTCTCACTGCAAATATGCACACACAGATTTCATGAGGTAATTAACTTTTGTACTGCACTCTAGTCAAATGAGTGCTAAATTTTCAAAATATGCTTTGAGACCAAGTTTAACGTAACAATAAAACGATTTTTTAGTGAATTTATATAACAGCATGTCTTTTCAACGTGGAAAAAATGTTGAAAATGATAATTTTGCTAAAGGATCAACTGACAAATGCAAAGTTCCATGATGACACAATTTTATTGAGATTTTTCAAAGGATTATCTGTATTTTTGAACCGATTTTAATGCACCGCGTCTCATTTTGTTGCTTAACCGATCCTCTACGAATCGGGAGCTTAGATTTTGTTCAAAACTTAATCTTTTTACTGTCGTCGTCAATTGTTTATTTAGCGAAAAAACTTTTTCATCAATAATTTCTTAACGATTGAACTTAAAAAGAAAGTTTACGAGGTGAATTCGTAGAGGATGCGATCGAGTTCTCGGAACGAAATGAGAGGAGGTGCATTAAAATCGATTGAAAAATACATTGATACGTTAAACTTACATTAAAATACATTGAAGCGTGAAAAAAAAATATTTTTTTTTGGAATTTGCATTTTTGAAAAACGATGTTACGTTTTTATTTACGTTAAAATCGATTTGGGTCATTTTCCTCTTTTTCTTCTCTCTTTCTCTCTTTCTCTCTCTCTCTCTCTCTCTCTCTTTCTCTCGCGAGGAGTTCTCGCGATCTTACCGCGAAAGATCGTGACCTGCCGATTATTTTGCCGGGCTTTTACGATCGTAATCCATTCTGCAAAATACTTATCTTTCTCTCTTTCTCTCTCTTTCTTTCTCGTTCACCGTTGCGCTCAAGTATGTGAGAGAGCTTACGTGAATTTTCAGAGGCTCCGAGACTTTATTATCAATTGAATTGAATTTAATTATACTTTGAAAATATATATTTAACGTAGTGACTCAATATAAAATATAGAATATAACAAATCGTAAGGCTCTTTATAACAACACATGCACGTGTGCTCGTGCGTTTCACATTGTGAAACTCTCGGTGAACAGTCGCCCGCGCTGTCGCGGGATCAAAGGAAAATTCTTTCTTGCCGCGCTACCATATACACGCGATATACAAATGGCAAAAAGAAATTATCGTTCGAACCAAATGATGACGAATAACGAAAGTTCCCATAGCGTCATATGTTCGCAAAAATAAACAAAATTAGGTGTCCCTGTCAATTAGGAGTAAAAAACAAACAAAAAAATTCTTCATTTTGAAGGAATAAATATTTTCAAAAAATTTCAGATACTGATCAGAATTCTTGGAATAAAAACCGAAAAACCAAGAATTTCTGGGTGAATTTTGTTTCTTCTTGAAATATTAAAATTTTTAAATATATTCAAAAAACTGTGGTTTTTCGATCATTTATTTATTTCGAATTAACCAATTTCTAAAAATCGCAGTCAGCGCCGAATTTTATATTTTATGTAATATTTTCAAATATATTTTTGTCATATTAATTTTTCCAATATATTTAAATATATTTTATGAAATACATTATTTATTGTTTAATATAAAATCAATGTATTGACAATAAAAAAAAAATGAAAAAATTACGTTTTTTTGAATGAGTGACCAATTTTTTGTCATGGATTTTAAACAGCAAGCAATAGAAACTTCGTTTCACTGATGCCTTTTAACTTTTCTCAATGTCCCGGATGTTCCACGTTCCTCGTCCGCGTTTTATCTTTTCGTTTATCGTGTGAATAATAGAAGAAAATATAGTGGGGAGCAAAGTCAGAATCTTTTGAGACTTTAGGACCTGAGAAATGTCTCCATGTCCGGCTACGTGCTGCTCCTGTTAGGAAACGTCTTAAGAAATCCTGTGCCCGAGACGGTGCGGAATATAACGTTTGGAGAATCATTCCTTTCATTGCTGCATAAAAATATTATAAAATGTACAGGGAGTTGAAAATTTTCCTTCGAATCTTCGAAAATCAAAGATTTCGGTCGATTTCGAAATTTTTCGAGCAAAAAATTATTTACTGTTTTTTTTCACTTTTCAATATGAAACCGTTGACTGATGATCAATTAATTATTGGCAAATCACAGGGAAACACACTGGTCCATATTGACCCCAATTTTTTTTCTAGCGTCAATGACCCTTTGCCAAAAATTTCCCCAACGATTTATTCGAAAAACAAGTAAAGTTTTTTTCCAAAAACTACAATTCACATCTGATCTTATTTGTTTTAAACATTTTTCGAATTCATCGACAACGATTATATCTTGTCAAATGAATAAAAAGGCATTTCAATAAGTATTAAAAAAAGTCATGGCTTTCACTCGTAGATTTCTACCCCAGGGTCAATTTGACCCGAGCCAAGATCGATCTTTGTTCCAAAAAATAAAATCACACTTTTTTTCAAACTCCAACCACGCCCAAACTAATTGTTCGTCCATATCAAATCCTGCACCATTCGCTTAGTCAGAAATTGTACGATTACTTTGAAAAAAAATATTAATAAAAATACTGATAACACGAAGAGTTATCAGCTCGCAAAGTGGCTCCAGTCAAATCGTCTCGATCTAAGAATCAAGTAGATCCGTACCAATGAATTCTCTTCGTATTCATCAATCTGCACATCATTTTTGAAACACTCTGTATATTTCGATGTGTACATTTGTACCAATGGATGTTTCCATCACCTTGATTCTCGCGGACATTAAGGTGGGTATCCACCTCGACTGAAAAAAATCAAAGGGTAAAAAAAAATAAAGAAGATGAAGAAAAAGAGAGAAAAAAAAACGTTGAATCTTTTCGCTGGAGCGCACGTCGACGCTGATTATGAACGCACGCGTTGGTAAAGCTTCCGCACAGCCTTCCTCATCGACCCGACGTGCATTCAACTTCTCAAATATGTCTGTATCTTTATTCGTAGACTTTATACAACAGACATTTTTCTATCCTTGTCGACATAAGTCTCGCGGTTGTCCTACGAGCATGTTCGGGGGTTCGTTCAACCCTGTGAGTCTTAACTCTCAACTAACGCAACGTGCATCGGTTTTTTTTTTCCTTCTTTTTTTTTCATTTGGTACACAAGAGCCGCAGGTTCGCGCGTCTAAGACACAAAGGGAGGACGGAAAGAACGACGTCAATCCAAAAACCAAATCTTTTTCAACCACTCGACCTGAGACCTGCTGTTACAACAATTTCTTTCGAGAAAAAAAGGAGATTGATAACTTTTTCATTGTAACGGCAAAATTGATATTTTTTTATTTATGAAAAAAAGGTTTTGCTTAGTAAAAAAATAGTCGAAAAGTTTCATTTTGCTCTTAAGAGTATCGAATAATTAAAAATTCAATTTCAATACATTTGCTAAGATGGAAAGTTCATCCAAATTTCCATTGGAATCGATTTCGCCTCATTTTTCTGGCCAAAAGTTGGCTGAAATAGTTGTTATAATTATTTTGTTTATGATTATCATGGAATATCATTAATTCAAAGATATTTATCGAAGAATAAATTCTTTTTTTAATTCTCTATAATTCGAACACTGATCGACGATTTAAGAAAAAAATCCACTTCTGCCTCATCATTCTTGCAAAAAATTGGCCAAAATAGTTGTCACAATTTTTTCATTTATAATGACGATAAAATAACGTCAATTCGAAGATATTTATTGAAAAATAGAATTTCTCAAATGTTTTCCATGATTCCAATTGACGATGAGAAAAAATCCACTTTTGCCTGATTATTTTGGCCTAAAGTTGGACAAAATATAGTTGTGACAATCGAGAAATATAATTTTTCAAATATTCAACGTAATTCATAGACTCATTGATGATGAAAAGATAATAAAATCGTATGTTTATAACAAATTAGGTTGTGAATGATGATTTTTGTCAACGAGATCGAAGAAGATTTGTGTTCGGAGTCAGCGACAAAAGTGATGCTTGGTTGTTTATACAAAGATTGAGCTCCGAAGCCGAGCTCGTCATCTTTGATTTGCTCGATGAAGCGGAAGTAAGCAGCCGTCATGGATCTCGATGATTTTCAACGTCCCAAAGCCTCTGCTTTTATTAAATAAGAACGATGGCGGTGTGTTTGCGTTATCGTTGGTGATGGTGAAGGGACGACGAAAGATGTCTTTCGAGGACAAGATAGAAAGAGAAAGAAAAATAAAAATTATAGCACGATATTTCAATGAATTTTTTAAAATAAAAATCCATGCACAGGGAACGAAATACTGTATCAATGTAAAATAAAAACTGTTCCAATACCACATAAAAAATTGGAATGGCAACACGTCCCGGAATCAAAAAACTCTGGACCACGACCGTCAGCGGATTTTAGAGCGTAACTCTTTCATTTCTGGTTGATTTTTTTTTTTTTTAATTCATTAAAGTTCATGGAAATATGATTAAAATGATGTCGGAACTAGATTGAATTATAATTAATTTTACCCACCCAAAAAAAAATCCTAAAATCGTTTCAATCTCGTGGAATCTCTACTTTTATTAGTTTGCATTTTGATCATTTAAAAAAACACTGTTTTTTTATTTAAAAATACGCGATTTCTATGATTTACTCGATCCTCGTGTGTGCGCACTGGAAAACAGAAACGATAACGATCAGATTTTTTCATGGTACGTGTGAGGTCCTTTTTTATGGGTCAAGAGATTCGAGGATGTCAAGTTTCGTGAAAACTGGGTCGAATCCACTGGACATTAACGTAAATTTTTCAATGTGAAATATTTGTCTAGATTTTTCAATAAAACAAGGAAAATTTCAGCCCTAAAGTCGAGAGAACACATAAAAATTGAGAAGGCTGTAAACGTCATGGTCTCCGGAACATTTTCAGATTTTTATCGCAGCTTCACACCCTCCGTTCCACGTCTTTTTTTTCCTCCACACAACCTTTTTTTTCTCTTGTTTCTCAACTTGGTGGCGTTTAGGTGTAAAACCATTGTGGTCAGTAAAAGTGTCAATAAATGTGGTGAAATTATGGTTTCCAGTCAATTTGTCTTAATCTCCGTGAATCTTACAATTTCATTTCTTTTGACTAATTTTTCATTCGATTTTCATTCGATAAAATTTGATTTTGCAGTCCTTCACTTTTTTCGATGCTAATTGAACGAAAACAAAATTGCTGACGAGTTACAAATGGGACTTTTTTTTGGTAAATTGTCAATTGTTTGTCGTGAAACTGAATGAAATTTAGATTTTTTCGATCCTGTGTTATTCTCTCTAGTCAATTATTTTTTATTCAAATGAAACTCCTCGTTAATTCGATCGATTAATTATTCAATTGATTCGGAATAATTATTATCGTTGATATTCATTTATATTTTTAATCGCGATTTCAAATAATTTTACAACATTTTATTTTTTTTCATTACCATCTTTAAATTATTTTAATTGACAGGGGGGGGGGGCAAAGGGTCAAAGGCCATGTGCAATGTGCAGAATTAGTTGATGGTCATCTGGTCCACGAAAAATTGATGACCACAGAAGGACAGAGACAAACACAAAGAAAATAAAGAGGTTCACCTGCCCTCCTCTAAAAACCTAAAAAGACCCCCAATGAGGCACGTGCTCAGTTTCCAACTCTGCGTTCATCTCAAGCCCCAAAAAATCGATTTGGAGGTAAAGAGATGATCGTTGACCATATGTTTTTATATTCTGAGAAAAACGATAGACGCGCGAACTTATCTGGGGCTGCGGATTCCACCGACCGTTAAAATGTACACGGGACGTTTCTTTTTATGTTTAAATTTCCTTCAAATTTGACCCTCTTTTTCATTTATCTTTCTAGAGATTTAAGATTTCTTCATTTGTCCTATATTTCCACGTTGTTTTCTCCATTTGAAACTCGCATTTTCGGAGATTCAACGTGGATAGTCTTTCGTTTTGTTGTCGTAAAAGCCAACAGATGGAAAGATGACTATATTTTTCTTATTCTGCCAAGATTGTCAGCGAACGAAAGAGTATTTCTTTTCACAAGTACGAAAACTTTTTAAAAATAGTCTCAAGAAAGCGTTTTTCAACGATTTTTTTTTATTTAACAAATTCTGGAAACATATTTTTGAAAAGGACGTAAACAATTTTGAAATTTCATGTGAAGGATACAAAAAAAAAAAAAAAAATATCCCAATGCCTTGATTTTATTTTGAATTTAATTCATTATCTTATTGATTTAATATCGAATAAAAAAAAATAAATGTAGTCTGCAAATGAAATGGCCTCATTTCTTGCTCTCCTTTTTATAGTTTCCTGGGTTAAAAATATTACCAGTTAGGAATTGTAGTCGGTGTAATGTGCAGGGTGCAGAGGCTTTCGAGGGAAGAAAGCAAAAAAAAAAAAAATGAAGAAAAAATTACAGCAGGTCCTCCTCTTAGGGAAACTTTTTTTCTCTTCATCTGACAAAGGAAGTCGCGTCGAGGGATGAAACTCGCGCGAGCCCGAGCACTCGTGCTCGTATCCCTGACCGAGTAAGAAAGAAAATATGAGAGAAAAGTAAAAAAAAAAAGAGAGAGAAGTAAAAAGCTGCCTTGATTCTTTGTACGTTTTTTTCTAGGGAACCATGATGTACAAAAGGCATCGTGAGGCCTCGAAAGGAAACGATACAGTTATTGGCCAGACACTGAATCATTGAATAAAATTGAATAATATCAAAATTCAATAATTTTGATGGAATTTCACATATTAATGAAAAATGAGTAACATTGAGTGATGTTTTTTCGAACCCTGCCATTTTACGGTACATTTTCGTACCATGGCATTCCTATATCCGGCCAAATTGCCCTAAACCACTTTCAGGGCCCATAACTATTGACAGAATTATTATTTTTCGAGACATTTTTTTTCGAAATAATCGTACGATTCCCGACCAAGCTAATGATACAAAATTTAATATCGCCTAATACTTAGTTTCCCGAAAAAACCGACAATAATCAATGATTTGAAAGTAAAAAGTGAAGTCTATGAAACCCCGGTATTTTTTTTTATTATTATGATTATTTTTTTTATAGTGAATAAAAACAATGTAATTATTTCTCAAGTTTTATGATATATTCGTTGAAATAAAAATGTGTCTCATGCTTCGTTACTTGCCTTCATTGTGGCATTTTTTTTCAACTTCAAGGTGCCAACGACTGTGCTCTTCAAAAAATCCATGCAGGTCTATTCATTGTGAAGAAAAAAAACGAGAAAAAAAAATCTTTACCGGTTGCACCAGCAGGGAGAGAGCGTTCATTTAAGATCGTCGAAATATCAACGTGGCATTGTCGTGCTCGTTGAAACAGGGGTGCTCAAAAGAGTGTTTAAAAAATGTCGAGTAAAGAGGCGAGAATTTTCAAAATTTATGACCTCCGGACACTTGGACTTATTTTCATATTAGATTTTTCCCCATTTTTTTTTCTTTTTTACGATCCGATGAAAAATTTCGTCAAGTTTTGAAGCTTCTCAGAATGCAGTAAACTACGAATTATTATTTCGAGGGCTTTGGTCACCGTAGGAACGATCGAGAACCCCAAAAATAAGGGTCATAACGTGCAACGAACTTGCACGAGACTCCTTGAAATTTAAAAACGTAATACGACGTGCACCCGACTCGAGAAGAGTGAATTTTTATGTTGGATAAGAAAAGTAAAAGGGTCTTGAGAAACGTTTTATTCATTTTATTTTTATTTTTTATTTTTCAATGAGGTTACGAACGGGCAATTAAATTTGAGATTCTTTAATTTTTTTTTGTTCCATCAAATTTGCGTTCAACTTGAACGACACTAGAGTGCTTGAAACTCGAACATTTTTTTCAATAGTTTTCAAATATTATTATTATTTCATTTTTTAAACTCGTCTTAATCAAACGTCCAATGATTTTTTTTTTTTTAATATTAATTATGAAAAATTTGTCTCTATTTGAGATGAGAAAGTTTTTTTTTAAATCGTCCCTTTCTCTCGCTACAAATGAGTCAAGAAAAAACAACCTCTTTCGGTCTCTCTTCCAATGTTCCTTGTTGTACGAAATCACTTGAAGTGACTGTTCAAGGTTTCTGAATCATCGTGTCTCGAGTGGGTCGAAGAATTTGGCATTCTCTTCATTGCTATCGTCGTTTTCATTCTTGTTACTGCGAAGGGTACACAATAAGGTTTTTGGTTTTTGTAGCCGATGCCACCTGTACCTTTTGGTACAACTACAAGTATCCGTTTCTCTCGATGAATGACCAGCAGAGATGGTCGGAAGGAGAAAAATGCTCGAAAAGAAACTAATTCTTCGAGGAGTGTGAGCCATCGACAGACAAAGAAAAAAAAGAGAGAGAGAGAGAGAGAGAGAGACAGGAGGTTAAAGAGGTTTTAAAAATGTGCTGGAAATTTGGTGTGTTTGGCAAAAGACGAAATACGAGCCCAACGACGCGACAGAATCCGTCGATGGTGGTGTGGTAACACTTGGTGAAAATTCGTCACAGATACTCGGCAACTTTTTCTTTTTTGGTCAAGAAATATATACGAAGGCAAAAAAAGAGCCAAGAGGCTCCTTAGCACTTTGATGGCTTTTCAGAGAAAAACATTTCAATGAAATTAGCCTCTGACTCCGTTTGGGATAAATTGCTGTTGTGAAAACTTTCATAGACCAAATTTATGAGTCAAAGGATAAGCACAGAACCTTACGACTGCCAAATTTTGACTCAGACGTCAAACAGGCGCTAGTAATAACCAAAACAAAATTGAGTCATAATCTTAATTAACATTTTTTTATCTTGCCCTGCTTTCTCTCGTCTTCCATCTCGTCTTATACAATCATTTTTGTAATAAATCTTATTTGCTAAATGTGTCGAAAAAAAACATCGAGTCTTTTCAAAATATCGTAAACATTGATTTTTCATGATTTCAGAAATTTCGAAAAAATTTTCATTTACTACTTTACGGACTCCTAACTCTCAGTAGGTTTCGTATTTTTCAACACTTTTTTTTTGGAAATAGTCGTACGATTCCTGACTGATCGAATGGTATCAAATTCGATGCCGAAGAATCATTAGAATCGGAGTCGGCCGGGTATATGCAAAAAAGTGTAATTCCTTTTCGAACATGGAACTGTTTTGTTTTTTTCTTTTTTGTTTTTTGTTTTCAAAAAATACATTTATCCCGAGTACATCCTTAATTATAGATTTCCAAAATATAGAAAATTCGAAAAATTATGATTGCATTTCATTATCATAACGCTCCCTTTTGCAAAAGTTAAACGTTTTAATCATTTTTTTACAACAATAAAAATTGATGTTTTCCACATTTTTATGATGTTTTCACCTTAAAAAATGTTTCGAATGTACGATTGTTTTTTTTTCTTCAATAAATAACAACCGAAATGAAGTGCCCTCTGGGTCAAATTGACCCAGTGCCAAAAACAAGTCAAACGATTTTCCAATTCCGTTGAAAAACAAAATAAAAAAATATATCTCACGAATAAGCAGTGGATCTTTTTCGTCCATTCAAGTTTTTCACTCGAGAAAAGTCATCCTTCCGACGTTGCGATGACTAACCGTAGCTCACGCTTATGCGGAAGAAAAAAAAAGATCCGGAAAAACAAACCAACGTTCGATGGTGGAAGAGCGAGAAAGAAAAGGGTCTTGCGGAGGATTTTGAGGAGACAGTACACAAAAGGATTCATCAGTCGACCAGGTATATGTACATACTCGTTTTTCTTGTACGCGTAACACATCTCCAGAACAAAGAAAATGTCCTGAGAACGATTGAACGAAGGTCGGAGAAGGGACCGCGTAGATCGACGAAGTAGACTTTTGGGGTGAGGCCATTTCACCCCAGACTTTTTACCAGACAATTCCGGTGGATTGCTCCAGGTGCACTGTTTGCAACCTGCGATCAAACCTCGGCTTCATTCGTGTCATTGAAGACTGGCTCATGAATCCTTACGTTGAATTTCAGTCAATATTTCAGCCCGCAAAAATATTCTCCTCCGGTCAATTTGACCTAAAAATTGGAAATTTATTTTTTTCACTCTTTTATAAAACGTTACCAACTATGAAACTCGACGTCTTGTGACGTCAGAGAAATCATGGGCACAACCAACATCTCAAAGTGTGTGTAACCTCTCACCCCTAGATTCCTACTCAGGGGCAATTTGACCCCGAGCCAATCTCGATCTTTATCCCAAAAAACTGGAAAACACTTTTTTTTCAAACTCCAACCATGCCCAAACTGATTGTCCGTTCACATTAAACTTTGCACCATTCGCTTGGTCGGGAATTGTACGATTATTTTGAAAAAAAATGTCACGAAAAATATGAATTCTATCGTGAGTTATCAGCCCGCAAAGTGGTCCGGGTCATTTTGGCTGATTGTAGCAAATCTGTGCTACGAAAAAAGGCATACTGTAAAAATTCCTCCTATTTATCATAGCTCAACACTGTTTCAATAAAATCGTAAGAATTTAAGAAAATTTTAACAAATAAATGTTGTGGGGTCCTTCGATAAGAACGATAAGAACTCTTTGATTTTTGTAAATCGGTTTTTACATTTCGAGAATTATCTTTACTTATTCTTTGAAAATGCAATTATTTGTATAGTTTGAAAATATAATTCAAGGAAATACGAAGTAATATTCATGAGTTTTCCGATTGGTGCAAGAAAATATTTGCAAAATACGTAAATTGTATTATCGCTCAAGTCCGAAGCTTGAAATATGTTCGTCGCCAAGGAATAATGGTGACGAAGGATATGAATTTGAGAAAATATTTGAAGTACAGATTAGGAAAAAAAAAAGAAGAATGCTCACGACGCCTAATGGGCGAGGAAGATGAAAAGAGAGCGTGAACTTTGTCATCGACATGTACCGAAGGATTCAACGATTAAAATCTGCGATAGGTTATGTTTTACGAGAGATAGAGAGACTGTGCGAGGTCTGAAACATTGTCTGAAAGATAAGGCAGTGTGACGAGTGACGCCTGTGGGACGAAAAATATAATGAAGATTGGAAATCCTGCTGTGTTTGAAAATTTTCGGAAAAATGTGTATTTGCTAAATTTCTAAAAAGGGGAAACCGAGTGTCAATATTGAGTCAGACTGATAAAAACATCGAAAGTTCAAACAATTGACATATTTTTCTTTTCTAATTGTAACTCGCTCGTAAATTATTAATTATTGGGCTTCAAAAAACATCACGAAACTCTTGCGATTATTCATATTTTTCCTCATTCTGACTCATCGACGAGATTACATTTTTCCAACTACTTCCAATCTCACTGTATGTTTAGCAATAAATTTCACAGTCAACACCAACAAATGTTTATATAAACAGACATTCATGTAAACGTGTGTAGATTTGAAATAAAAAGTGTGTTCTGAGGCTCGTGGGACTGGGACCCTTTCGAGGACCCTGTTCCCAACCCACTTGAGACGAAAAAGGAATTCGTCGTACTCTGCTGATTGGCCAAGTTATTCAATCGTATAATTAGCGAGCTCATGAAAATCTAAATATCGACGATTTGACTTCCTGACGAGAAATCTGACGAAAACTCTTTTTGATGATGATAAATTTGAAACACTTCAATTTGACTACTGCATTAAAACACTGGGTCAATTTGACCCGGGACGTACTTTATCCACCAACCCCATGAGCCACCCGTTGGTTAGTTTTTATTTATTGTATGCGGTTGAAGATTTTATTTCAAAAATTATAATATCTTTCACTTGAACATTTTTTTCAGAATTATAACTACTTAAACAAACCTCAACAACTAATAACTTAACAAGATTCCTAATAAAGATATTTATTTGAACAAGTGAACCTGGCTTCATTTTCGATATGAATGAACGAAAATATATCTGTCCGGGTCAAAATGACCCAGTGTGTTAATTTTTCTTTCGAAATTGTTTCTTAGTTTCGAGTTTTCTCGTAGGTGGTAATATTGAAAAAAATAAAATACGTGTAATTTTTTGCATACCAAAAAATGTATTAAAAAACTAACCAAGTGTCAGAATGTTGTAGAAAAAAAGAATGAGTATCTGAAGAAATGATGTGCACGATATCGTTAATTAAAACGATCTCGAAAGTTTGGTTGCAGTCGGTGTGTTGCTCGACACGCTACACGTTGATGAGAAGAGGGTTGTTTGGGAGGAGGGGGATATTTTTTCTCCCCTCGAGGCATAACCTCCCTGGGGAGAAAGGATCGCACATGCCTGTATGGCCAGAGGTTGGGGGCCTCGAAAAATGGGTCCACGACTAGTCTCGGTGGGGCCCCATCGGGCTCTCGCATATGGTGTCTGTATATATATGCGCCTGCGGCATAAAACATCGAGCGGTAATAGCCAGGTGTTTCCGAAAGGTGAGGCGATGTATATGTTCCCTCCCTCCCTCCACCCCATTCCTTTGCCGCCCCTTCGCCGCTCAAACGACCCTTGCTGGGCCACTCGAGGCGCGGACAAAAAGTGAACCAGCTTCCTTCCGCGATGGCCCATGCAACTACCGGTTTACGTGAGTCTGTATTTCTCCACGTATATCTTATAAACACATATTTATATTCGACGATTAAACATTCCATCTAAAATCAACCGGTCTCCAACCCTTACCCTTTTTTTTTCACGACTCTTCATAATTTTTTATAGCCTCCGACCAAGTGAGTTCGGTATAAACGATTTTATTTAAATTTTCTCGACCATCCAACTTCGCCGTTACTCCGTCTTCCGTTTTTCTGCCTCCAACTTCCGTTGGAAAGAAAAAATTAATGAAAATATGGTACTTGTCCTTTAAATAACATTGACAACATCATTCCAAGACCAAAAAAACTGCTGCTCTTTCAATTTTGACACAAATAATTGTTTTTTTAGAATTTTTATCGTTTAACCGAAATTTACAGACGCGTGCGGGAGTCAATGTTTCATTGAAATTATTGGAAAACTTGATCGTTGTATTCCCCGAGACTAAACACATACAAGTTTTATACAATATGCACGATCTTCAACTTTCTCCGCGATCCTCCTTCGATTCCTTCTCTTCTTCCTCCTCGCCCGCCACTTCCTCCCTATTTCCCCCACTCCGTCAACGAGAGTCGCGTGGCTGCTGCGTTCAGATCTACTGCGCCACACGTTTGTCTTTACAGACACGACGCGGCATACTTTTATACAAGATCCAAAAATCTCGATAGATTTTCTTCACTTGTGCCAAAATCCCGTTATCGTCATAGTCACAAAATTCATTAATTTGAGTACAACGCTGGGTTTTTTTTCTTCATTCCCTCCGTTCGGTGGTTGGATTGAGTTAAAATAAGATGCTAGTTAAAATATGACCTTTTAATATTGATATTTAGAGGTGCCTCATCGTGATTTCCTGTTTCCATGGAATGAAAAAAAACTTTTCGTGCTACTTTCGAATTTAATAACTCGTCAACGGATAAAAGTAGAACAATGCTTGACGCATATTTCCATCGAGAATTGATTGCTCTATAAAAAACGTCTCTTATCGTTTCATGATAAATCCACTCCTTCAAAAGTTATTTAAGGTCGAAGTTGAATGTCGAAAAAAAAAAAAAATCAATTTTTCTTTCACTTACGAGACCAAAGTATCAAATTGCGCCAAAAATTCAACGGACCTCTTACGCGGATCGTTCGATTTTCTATGGAATCATTTCACAAATTGAATCAAAAGTTCAATATTTTCACAGTTAATGACGACGAATTCATTTTTTGAAAGAAAGTCACCACTTCCCTGAAAGTAATTGTCGTCGTGGCACGCGAATTTTTAGTTTATTTATAATATTTAGATTTCACCGAAAAATAGTGTAAAATAAAGATAAAAATATGAACATACGGTGTTCGTGCTGGAACATAAATCGCCCTGGGTCGCATGTGCTTCACGTCCATTTCATTTTCTAATGACTATTCTTTTGTTAATTTTACAAGTTTTGTCGGTCAGGAAGTCTTAAACCGATGGCTGCCATCATGCGGGATTTTCCCGGACTACCTGCTATTTTTCGATAATATTGGAAACCTAAGAAATCACGGTATGCTCAAGTACCAGGGGTTGGATTGCCTGGCATGCCTCACGAATTCCCATGTGCTGACCAGGCGAGCTTACTTTACGATAAAATAAACCCAAATTCGGAAACTGCTGGTACCCTCATTAAATCGTTGAAAAATCTTCAAAGTTATTCCACAATTTTCCAACCGTTCACCGTCCATCACAGATTCAGAGTAAATTAATAATCCACATGACAGAACCAGCACAAAAAACAAGAATTACTCGACAAACGAGCGAAAACCAAATCTCATTTACAAACTTCGAACAATAATGAGCGAGGATTTATTTTCAAGAATAAAACTACAGTCTGCGTTCATACATTTTTTGGCTGCCAAATTTTTCAAAAAATCTGATAACTTGACTCCATCGATTTTCTTGTGAATCGTATCGAACTCGGTATTCTGTTGACAAGTTTCTCAATGACAGTGGCATTAGAAATATTGTTTAAAAATAATAATTAAAAAAAGAAAACAACAACAACATCAACAAATTTCCAAAGACAAAAAGAACTCATTTCGTAGTTGAAGCATAAAAGATCGTGCTGTAGGAGAAAACAATTAAAAAGAATAGGTGTGGTGTCTCGTGATACTTAATCATTTATACTCAAATGGCAGTGTCATTAAAGATGAGCGTGCAAAATATATGTGTGTAAGTTGGTCCGGATGAATATCGCTCGCAGGGGCTCCATCCAAAGGAGAATAATATCAGTGGGGTCCATCAAGCACGCGTGCCCGCCAGAGTCTGCTCGATTGTGCCCTACGTTCGGGGGAGTGTGTGTGTTCGTGTGTGTGTGTGTGTGTGTGTGTGGGTTCGAGCACGCGTGGGCGATGCTGTGGCACGCGACACGACCGTTACGTTCGAAACTGAGAACCGGAGGGGTGCGTGTCGAGGAAGGGAGATCGACGAAGTAATAGACAGCCTGGATGTGTGCTCGTGTGTGTGTGTGTGTGTGTGTGAGTGAGGGAGAGCCAGAGATAGAGATAGAAAGAGAGAAAATCGGTTTGAATGAGAGAAGGGGAGGAAGTGGAGCCCCTTCTGCAGGCAGAGAGGAGAGAGACATACTATACACGATGAATTTCAGAAGGGGAACTGCGTCGGATTGCAACACATTGAACACCCGGTACACACACGAATGTATGTTAGAATATTTTACCTACGATTGTAGTCACCTTTCATCGGATTATGCCACGAGGGCCAATGATTCTCGAAGAAAATGAATCATCAATCGTGTAATTAGTAAGCAATGATAAGCGCGGTGAGTTAAGAAAGCGTGAGATGTGTTAATTGTTTGAAAATGCTAGAATTTATCAAAGTTTGTATAAATGTTTGGAATATCCGGCGAATGTATTGAATGAAAGTTGGGCATATTGGAATGGAGGAACCTCAAAATATCGATAGATCCAGATCCCCATGGATTTACTGTACTTTTCATTCCTCTACACTATAAAAAAAAATCGGGGGGATGAAAAAGTAAAACGCGCTGCGATGGAAAATGATGGAGGTACATGGAGTTGAAGAAATAGGGGGTTCGGGGGTCGAGAGGTCATAGATGTTAGCATCTGCCGGTGGACGGAACAACGATTTTTCTCCATTGAGCGAGACACATGCACGAGAAACGCACACACTGGTAAGTTCCTCGAGGGGGCCAAACACAATCGTCACAGAGGCTCGCGAATGCGCCAAGTTGTGCGGCACTATGCCCTGTGGATCAGCCTCGACAGGTAAAGGGAACCAGCAGCGACCAGAGGGGCCCCCACCACACAACGTCTCACATGCACACGGACTACAACGTACCCGCGGATCCTGAATCTGTTGATGCTGCTGGTGGCGAATGTGCTGGGGTGGGGATACCTTTAGGTAGAAGTGCGCCTTGGTCCCCCTCCATTCTTGCTCATCTAAACCACACGTAGGGACCGCACCAAGGAGGGAGAAAAAACAGATGCTCAAAGCGTGATTGGTCTGCGGCCCGCGACCGTACGTACCCCCATTGGATGCCGAGAGTGGGGCCCCTTGGGGCCAGGCATTGGAGCTTTGGTATCGCACGTGCGGGCCACCTGCGTACCCTTATGGTGGGGGACCAACTGCTTATAAAAGCTTCGAGCGCATACCCCTGCCAGTCACAAACCGGCTAGAAGCCGAACTCGTGACATCGCTGAGCGAACCACTCACATAAACGCGTTCATATTTTTCTTCTATTTTTCATTTTTATTGAATTTTCGGAGAAAACAAAAATATCAAATAAACGACAATTTTTGGGAATTTCACCCAACGATATATCTTGTGTGTCGACGATAGTGAAGTGACCATTGAACGAAAATCGAAATTACAACCAGCTGGATTACTGGAGATTTTCATTCGTTTCGCCCATTTTTTTTTTTAATATTGGTGAAGTGCTTTATTTTTGTTTAACAAAAATAAATATAAATCGTGACTTGTGTGTTACCTCACAAAAATTGGATTAATTAAAATTATTCATCATGCTCGTCGAAGAGATGCCGAGAAGTTTCGTCAAAAAGAACAACAGCTACAGCCACTGCCCGCTCAAAAAGCGGCCAGTGCATGTAATGCTGTACGACGAAGTTCCAGAAGTTGTCAAAGGTGAGGATCAATCATTGCCTTCGCATCAAAATATATATGAGCTGGAAAAACAGCATCAGTCAGTTTCAATTGCACATCTTTTCAAATCGTTCAATTTCCATTAAATGGATTGTAAAGAAAAAAAAAAAAAAAAAACTTGGTCAAAAAAATAAAAAGTCTATCATAACAAAGCTAATAATCTTTTCGTTATTATTTATTGTTTCCAGAAGAAATAATCGATGTCGTGACCGACGACATTCCAGAGCCAGAGAACCTCTCAACAAAACCGGAGGATCTGAGCAAAGCGTCGAAACATCGTGCGACGTCGCCCACGAGTACAAGATCAATTTCTCCGGCGATGGATATCGAGTCTGCAGCAACACCCAATGACATCGTCGATCGTTTGCCATTGAGTCATCATCACCACCATCACAATAATCATAGCCACCATCATAACAATGAATTGCATCAAAACGACACAAGTGTTATGAATTCAGCAGCGTATCATCAATCGTATCCTCCGAAATCACCAACACCGCCGGTCGTCATGGCACCGGTATATCCGATCGTGAAGAAAGAACGTCTGGAAATAATTCAGCATGACGGTGGAGCGTCTTCGACAAGTGCAGTTGCACCATCAGCCGGACATTTTATCAGTGCCAAGACGCCGCTCGAACCATTGAATCTGAATGCCCCGATCGAACCAGTGCCACATTATCCAACCCCAGCATGGGCAAGATCTGCGCCATTGTATCCACCTCACTATCTTCCTTACCCAGCAGCCTATCGTTTCTCCCATCATCATCCTGGTGCGGAACTTTATCCTTCCTATCCAATCGCGGCTTATCCTCATTCGTCTCCGGAACATCCGGCAGTCTCACCACCACCACACGTTGCCCTTACTTGTCCGACGATTCAGCGTCCGATTGCACGAAGTTACGCACATTGGGCGAGTTCCGCGAGTCCCGATCATTGCGGCCTGTCACCAACGAGCTCCTTGGGATATGGTTCTCTACGCTCACCACCACCCGTTACTCCAGAAGATCTTTCATCTCCCGGCAGTGACAGTGGACGTTCCTCCGCGGGTAGCACATCCGCTGGAACAAGTCTCATCGGCATGAAGATCGATCCTAATCATTCGTCCTCTAATCAATTGGTCAACTCTGGCAGTTCCTCCTCATCGTCTTCGTCTTCGTCATCTACCACATCGCCTCGTTATCAATGTCCCGATTGCGGCAAATCTTATTCAACCTATTCCGGCCTCTCGAAACATCAACAGTTCCACTGCGCCGCTGCTGAAGGCCAAACCAAGAAATCATTCTCTTGCAAATACTGCGAAAAAGTTTACGTCAGTATGGGCGCACTCAAGATGCACATTAGGACACATACCCTGCCCTGCAAGTGTCATCTCTGCGGCAAAGCCTTCTCCAGGCCGTGGCTTCTTCAAGGACACATCAGAACTCACACTGGTGAAAAACCCTTCAGCTGTCAACATTGCAATCGCGCCTTTGCCGACCGCAGCAATCTTCGAGCTCATCTCCAGACTCATAGTGACGTCAAAAAATACTCGTGCACTTCGTGCAGCAAAACATTCAGCAGAATGTCTCTTCTGACGAAACATCAAGAGGGCGGTTGCCCAGGAATGGCAGTTCCCATCGGCTACCCTTGCTGATTCGTGCTTCAATATTTGTTTTTCGGTTCTTTTGTCACAATGACTATAAAATAACTGAACTAAATCGCCGAATTCGAGTGCCTTACGAAGAGAGTCAAAAGAATGAGTGAGACGAGTACAAAATTGCGTTTCAAGTGCGCCTCCTTGTAAATATGTAATTTATCGTTAAAAATATCTATATCTACACCGCTGTGCGCGAATTTATGTTCGAACGAAGATTTCTTTTCTTTCGAATATTTTTATCCCACAAAGGGGACGAGCTCGAACTAATCGGATTTTTTTTTAATCAACAAGAATTATTTGTACTTAGGGTCTCGTGTGTGTGCCTTTCACGGAAACGTCTAAAATGACCGCTTATTTTTTTCATTGTTTTTTCTTTTTTTTCCTATTCTTCGTGTATTATCTTTGTTTTTGATGTTTATTTTTCTTTTAATTTTTATTATTCTACGCCGTTTGACGCGGTTACCGTGAAACTGTCGTGCCATTTTGTCAAAAAAGATCCCAATTCGCGATTACGTTCTTTTTGATTGTCTTTTTTTTTTTTTTTTAATGTATCTACAAGGGAAAAAATATTTTCTACGTCCTATATAGATTATAGACATAAAAATATTATATATCGATTCGCGAGGAGAATCGAAAGTACATTTTAATAATTTATGTTCCTAGGCTTAAGTTTGATCATTCGAGTCGTGACCTCCCAAAAATCGTGCACCAAAGTGTCCTGCGAAATCAGCACGTTTATAAATCCTTTTGTCTTTTGTTCCAATTTAGTGAATTCATCGATTTTACTTTGTTCTTCTTCAAATGTTAACAAAATGTTCCAGACTGTAAATAGACTATCGAGGCAGGTGCGGACGATGAATTTAATCCAAGACTCTTTTAATATCGATACACTTAAGTATTAAAGGCATGCATTCTGACGTGCATAATGCCTTACTGCATTTTTTTAAACGTTCGTCCGTCAAAAATATGCGGAAAAGCCACATTTTCGATGATTTTTTTTTGCGCTTAACCATTAAGTTACTCGATGAAACTAGTCATTGTATTATACTATACATATATAAATTTATATTATATATATATTTACGTCGACAAATATATCGACGAAGGTGCAGAAGAAGAGATGAGAAAGGCGTGACAAAAATAAAATAAACAAAAACGACTCGAAACGAGTTCCTTTATATAACAAACAAAACAACAACAAATACAAACGTTTTCATTTCTTCCACATTTCACTATGCCATCGATCTTTTCCGTCGGAAGATACCAAGTGCCGTCATCATTTTGCCATAAAAGATAAAATAAGAAATAATTGAAAAATCTATAACGAGCATCAAAGAAATTGCTCATCACTGAAAAAAATCAAGTCAATTTTCATTTGACTGCGTTTCGAAAAAAAAAAAAAAAAAAAAAAACAACAACGTTTATTATATATACATATATATATATATATATTTTTTTTCGTCGTTGTTTAAGAAAGTTTGCGAATATATTTGAAATAATAAAACGAGAAACCTCTCGCAAAGAGGCATAGAGCTTATCGCCTATATATATTAGAGATAATATTTTATACGAAATAAATAACGAATCGAACCTTAAACCAAGAAATTTGAGTTTATTTTTACAACCGCAATCGTTCCAACAATTCCTTTCCTTTTTCATTGTCTCACTATTTTACTTTCAAAACGGATGATATTGAAGTATTTAAATCGCGTTAAAATACAGCGAAAATAATTGAAATTTCAATAATTTTTATATATTTTCCAAATCGTCAGTAATTATCTCGCAGATTTTTTTTTTAATAGTCAAACAAAATCTTTAATAATTATCCTCAATAAATTCTCAATGGAAATGATCGATTTTTGATACGAAACAAAAATCTTTCCACTGCATTAAAACTCAATCATAATCACTAATTTACTCACTAAATGATTTTCTTATAATTACGAACATTTTTACAATCAATACCAGCACTTTTGCAGTATTACTACAAACTCAATTATTATTATTTCATTTTAACTCTGATTCAGTAAACACTGCTTTGTACTCATTCAAATTTTTCATTCATTCTCACTCGATCATGAATCGTGCAGTTTATTTGTGTTCACAATTACACAAAAGTCTTTAGCGTCCGAGCAAACAACATATGGCGCTGTCGTTTGTCGTGCTATGTTCGATTCATTGCCTCCCAATGGACTACCTGCTGCACATGTACCCCCCCCCCTATATATATAAATATATGTTTATATATATATTTATATAAGTAAATGTATATAAGAGAGGGTCCCACGCGCTCTTTCGCCTCGTTCGAGTCCAACTCGACGTGAAACGATTCAATTTCCTTCTCGTGTGGTGTGCTGCCCTCTGGAGCACTTAGGGTTACGACTTTTTCGTTTCTCCAACTTTCATCTACGATGCCCGGCTCTCTTACACGTGGACTATTTCGAATCAACTTTAACAGCTATTGAAATAAATCAACTGTAGTTACCAATTGTCTAGAGACGTAGAAAATTTGGATAGAATCATTTTTCAACCGGGAAATTCAAATTCACTCATATATTTAAATTCAACATTTTCGCGCATTAACCTTTTTATCGTTTATTGTTGAAAAAAATGTTTAGAAACTTAGATTTTTCCAAAAACGAGAATTTTACTTAAAAATATCATAATTATTAATATTTTCGAGATTAATGACGTTCTTTCTGCTTCAGCAGCGTTTAGTAGTCTTTGAAAATGTTACTCGAAATAATGAGTTCGGGTTTAAATGACCCAGAGTTTAATCGATTTGAAGAATTCTGTATAATTAATTAATTAATTACTGTCAATTGTTCAACGAGTCTTGAAATTGTAATTGTGCAGGTTTTCGATTCTCTCAGGTGTCTGAGAAACTTTTTGTTTCTTTTATTTTGGTAAGTGACTAATTCGAAGTACCTGTCGAGTAAGAATTCTTCGTAGCAGGTCGCGATCTTTGTTTGCATCATTAAACAGAAAACGATTTACGAGACGAAAATGTTATCGGTCTTCAACAGTTTTCTGTACAATTTACCGGTACCATTGTACCCACCAGATTCAAGGGAGCCTCATTGTTATTTGGATTTAACTATAGCCCTGACCAAGGGCCCGGGCAATGACCATAATCTCGGGTTTGCAGGGGATCTTTTCGAGTTTTCTTTCTCCATTCATTTTACTTTCGTCTTCTTTTCTTTCATTATGAAAAATTTCTGATTCACCAAAGGCCAGCATTTTTCTTTCATCCTCGAGCTTGTCATTGTCGCGATTTATTTGCTCGAGCAGGTGTGAGACATTGAGTTATAAAAACGGTCCTTAAATTTGTCATCGTTGCTTTGGAATGTTCGAAATATGTTGAATTTGCAAAAAATTTCATTAAAGATTTTCCATAAATTGTTTTTTTTTTCTTCGTCTTTAATTTATTTTTATTTGGTTGCTTTTTTTTCGTTGTTGTTTTTTTAAAATCGTTTTATTTTAGTTTATTTAAATTTTTAAACTTTTTTAAGTGCAGGCAACTTTGAATCGATAATGGAAGTAATGCAAAAGCATTTGCCAAAAATTATAAATCCTCGGAAACGTGTTAATTAGAAATAAATGTTTCCTCCTCTCACTCTCTTACCTTTACACGCTTTTTCTCTTAAAAGCTTTTGCGGGCAGCTCAATCGAACAGGTGCAGGTGTCTTGGACCCTTAGTTCGTTTCTACCGGTGGGATTTAAAACGACCATTCTATATTCTTCGTTATAAATACAGGGTGTCCCCGCATTTTATTTTCTTCATTCAACGTTTTTGGATAATCAATTCCTCAAGTATTTCAAACGATATTTATATCAAGAAAATCACCAAATGTCAAGTTTTTTCTTGCAACGTTTGTCAACGAAAGTCTCATTGTTATTAACAAAAACAAATTATCTAGTTATGAATAATTGGTAAACAGTTCAGAGATTCGCTGACTTTATATTTAAAATTTTATTAATTTTATCAAAAAATTCAATTTTTTCTTCATTTTTTCCAATTTTTATCACATTTTGGAAAAATATAATTTTGTGAACCAAGGTTTGAGAGCGATTTTGGTGAAAGGACACTAATGGGACACTCTGTATATTGGAGTAAAAGGGACGTTGGTGACAAAGGACCGGTAGTAATGCTCTCAGGGATTTCAGGCAAAAACTGCGAATGGGAATGAATGACTAACCCATGCACTTCCTTCGAGACTGGTTTTTCCTGGCGGGTATAAAAAGTTTGACCCTATATTTAACTCTCCGAGATTTTAAGGGGTTTTTGAAAGTACCGAGACGTTTTATTTTTTTATTTCATTTTTTTACGTAAACTCGAGAAGACAAAACTCAGTGAATGGAAGTAAGAAAAAAAAAATTGAATTAAAACAAACTATAAAATCAATTTTTTTCGTGTCGATTTTTCTGCATGTAATTATTTAGCTTGCAAAAGAAATTTGATAAAATCTTCAAATTTTTATGAAACTTCGAGTCTCGCTGAATTTACCTCCAGGCCATTTTATCATTCACTCTCGCACGATTTTAATAAACAACTCTATTTACATACTTGACCTCGCAATCGGTCCATACTCGCATTACAATATCAGCACGTTCGCCATTACACTAACTCGACGTTTAAACTTTCCAGCTAAACTTTATTTCTTTTTCGCTTATTTCAAGTTTTATCATGATATAATTAGCGAGGCACATTTTCCAAGGATAAATCAACGCCATAAACGTAATGTCGAATCCTTGAATCATAGAGAAACATAAAATGGAAGATAAGAAAAAATTAAAAATATTGATATGAAATTTTCGTCCCTTCCCCCGCCCCCACCCCCTATTTTGTTTGTTTGTTGAATCTGAAAAGCGATAAAAACCTTAGCTCTCCGGCTCGGGGTCAATTTGACCCAGAATCGATTTTATCCACAGAAATTGAGTCAAATTTTTTTTTCAGACGTCAAAAACAGTAGACAATAATGGTCTGATAAGATTGAGTCTTACGGCATATTTTCAGTCAAGATTCGGAGGGTTAATTAGAAAAAAAATGTTTCAAACAATACCGATTTCACTAAGAGTTCTGAGCTCGCAAAATGTGGCCTCAAAATTCACCGTCTCCTGATTCCAGGCTCATCGTTTTTAGAAGCAAATATAATTATTCACAAAAACGATTTTTAACGATTTTTTTTTTCATCCTAAAAACAATTAAATAGCAAATTAAATATATTATTTATAATACAACCAATAGAAAGTTAAATCCTTGTTTCTGTGACGAAAAGTATTCCCACGATCGTGTATTGTTCATTGACCCCTCCCCCCCTCCCCCCGTCCACCCCTCCATCGTCTTTTGTCATTTGGCGAAAAAAAGGTTCGAATCGTCGATGACTGACCCTCGCGTTGACCTCTGATCGTCAATCAATTCAGTATCGATTCACCTGTGACCATACAATGAAACTACATTTATATCAGCTCGAAAAAAGGCGTAACTCGGCGGTGTCTTGACGTTTAAAACGTGTAATTAACGCCCCTGTACTTTCAATGGACGATTTATCTATGTATATAGGCTACTGGACCTTTTCAATTCTTCCGGGAAGACGCTGCCCTCTCCTCTTCTCTTTTACAAGTCCCCTTAATTGTTCGATGGTGATACGTGACCCATTGTTGTAATCCTGATCGCTTTGAGAGATCGTCGACTACGCTCTTGCCACCGTGCGCACGATCCCTTCGTGCCAGGTGTTACGTTTTATATAAAATATATATATATGTATATATGTGTATATGTATTTACATAGAAATATGGGTAACTCCATGCCAAAGTATAAATTTGTGGTATTTTTGAATAAAGCGTCATTAAAATTGTTTGACACGTGGTTAAAAGACAATACTATGATCGCTACGTTTACACTGTGGGTCAATTTGACCCAGAACATGGATCTTTTATCATATTTCGGGAAATATCGATTTTCCTTGATTTAAACGATTTTTGGTAATTTTGATTTCATCCTAAAAGTTGAATTTAGGGTATTTTTTAATGAAACCTCATTAAAATCGTTTGACACTTCGCTCGAAGACACTATTCTGGCCACTGCGTTTACACTGTGGGTCAATTTGACCCAGAACATGGATTTTTCATAAAATTTCGGGAAATATCGAGTTTGCTTGATTTAAACGATTTTTGGTAATTTTAATTTTCAGTTAAATTTCAGTTAAGTCAGAAAGACACTAAGTTTCGTCCAATAAGTTAACACAGTGGGTCAATTTGACCCAGAATCATAATTATTTCCGCATTTCCAATGAACTTGTTCTTAATTTTGTTATTTTTGTTATAAAATTGAAAAAATCGACATATTTTTGTTGTAAATATTTGATTCTAGATTTTTGAAGTTCAAGTGCACTCAAGGTGCATGAATTTATATCTCACCCTGTATATTTACTCGTAGTACAGATCAGGTAAGACGATACTCGATATAAAAGGAAGAACAGAGTAGAAAAGGATAGTCTTGCCTGCTGACGTTGATTCGCCGTGACCGATCTCATTCGATCCTCTCTCTTGCTCTCTTTCGTCGTAAGTAAAAAGTCAAGGAATACTGATAAACGAGAGAGAGAGAGAGAGAGAGAGAGAGAGAGAGAGAGAAAGAGAGAGAGAGAAGGAAAATGTAAGAGATAGAGAAGAGCGTCGAGAAGCGTGCTCCGTTCACGCCTTATAATCTCGCGTTTCGCTGGTCAATCTCGCGACGTCGTTGAACGAAAACAAAAAATAAAACATTATTCTTTTTACTGGTGACAACGAGGCGGAACTGTATGTATACGTTTGTCGAGAGAGAAAAAAATATATCAGCGGATTCTTTGGAGTCTGACTCGTCTGATGCGTTCGGAACAAACAGAAATATTTGTAAAAATTCAAATGATTATGGTTTGAGTTGTTTTTTTCTTCAAATTAGCTCACAAAAAGGAGAAAGTTTACTATTCATTTTCACAATGACAAATTTTGAAGCTTATTGACACACTGGGTCATTTTGACCCGACTCTCTCGTTGGCGATAATTATTCTTGTCCCAGTTTTTTCTAACAAATGTAACAATTATTTTCATTTGAAAAACAACAAATTTCACTTTTTCAAAGAAATATTTTTTTCTCTCGACACGAGCACCTTTTTGTTTATCCTTTTCGAAGATGTAATAATAAAAAAAATTTAATGTCATTTCTTCAGTAAAAATGTCACTCTGTGAAAAATCAAAATGAACAACTATTTTTAAAAACAAGTAAATTTAATAAAATGAGTTCACACAAAAGCATCAATTTGCTGAAAAAATAAATACAATTTTAAACGTTTTTTTTTAAATGAATAATTTTATTAAAAATATCCACTTCACATAACCCCTTAAATGAAACCGGAAGAACGTACATTTAAATCGCTTATCTATCGAGATAAGCCCTGGTATTGTCAGTTTGGTAGCGAAAGGGTTAACCGTGTAGAGGTATTTAACATTAGAACAGTTTAATAAGACGATTTATAGCACGTATCGATTATATATCGACGATATATCGCTCAAAGTTGCGGTTATCTTATTGGCACGTGAGATCTCGCGTGGAACAGTAATATCGAGTGTTGAGATAACTATATATTTAAAATAGACATATATATAGTTCATTTATAACGAGAGTTGCGAATAACTGATATATCCTCGTCGTGGTCCTTGTTCGAGACTTCTCGTTCCAGGTACAATCGTCGATAGTCGATCTTTCGATCTCTGTCGCTCTTTTATTTCGATATATTTTCTTTCACTCGTTCGCACGGATATGTCGAGGGCCTGAGGCTCGTTCTTTTCAAACGGCAATTTCGTATTGGCACACACTCGGCCAAACGCAGACAGTTCAAATAATAACAGAAGAATTCATACAATCAAGATTGCCAATCGAAATATCGCTTAAGGGATTGTTTTCGGATTTTTAATAATAATATTGGAAGAAAAACAATAAAAAAAATTATTTATTTATCATTTCGAATTGAAAACCCAGTGCTAAGCAATCGTGTCCAATTTCCATTAAACTTTTTAAACAAATTATATATTTTTTTAATCAATCAAACAAAACGTAACTTTTTAATTTATATATTTAGTTGATTTAATGCACGGAACTTTGGTTGTCAATCAAAATAAAACTATGAGATAAATACATTCTTTTTTTATCATTTATTTTTATTGTTAGGTCTTTCCAAACAAACAATTAACACATGGACAACGATTCAATGAAATATTTACAAAACACTCAACAAAATTTTGATCTTTTCCAATCTAGACATTTTTTCACCCCCAAAAATGGAGTTCTAGACAAAAATATCACCCTAAATATGATTCCACTGAATGTATTTTCGAAAAAGTCGATATTTTGACATATTTTACAAATTATCGTTGAAAAAATTTGTAAAAAATTAAAAATTCCCACACAGATTTGATTTTTAATGATAAAGTTCCAAAAATTTGACAAATTTTGAAAGTAAGTTTATTGAGTGAATAAATTGTTTAACAGTGAAACCATATTTGTCTCGATGTTCGCCAAAGGGTTAAATACTGGAATTTTGAAGGAATAAAAACAGGTATTTTTCGTGCAAATGATAAATATATTGAAATGTAAATAAAATATAGTCGAAACATGATAAAAACAAGCAAACTTCATTAATTGAAACTGTCAAAAATGTCCCGACGTTCTGGCGCCAAAAGGAAGAGAAAAAAAAATAAAAATAAAAATAAAAAAAAAACAATCTCGCGTGCTTGGCGCCATCAAAACCTTTCTCTCTCACTCTCTCCGTCATATAAAGATCTCGCACGCACTTTGCGGTTTTTCCACGAATCGATATTGTAATCGAACTCTCGCTTCTTCTTTCTTGTTATCCCCCACTCATTATTTTTGCCTCTCGACGACGTGACACTCTGTCCATATATATTTGCATACAAATAACTGTTCGTTCGTGGTGAGAGTCTTATTCGAGATATGAATTCTCGTATTAGTCGAAAAATGTAATTTTTTCAAATGTTTTTTTATTGTAAAATGATTATTATTGTTTGGTGGCACGAAAATTCCATCGAAATGACGATTAATTATGAAAAAGTATTGGCTTCAAATGTTCATTAATGATTATATCCATTTTTACATTCACAATTACACTGTTTTGTAAATTGTTGCTAATTTTTTGTCAATGGATCTTCACCATCAAATTTGGGTTACAAATTGATGTTTTTTTTTTTTTTTTTTTTTTTT
>JACEOJ010005896.1:0-67768 GCA_013761285.1 Campoletis sonorensis | reverse complement strand
AGAGAGAGAGAGAGAGAGAGAGAGAGAGAGAGAGAGAGAGAGAGAGAAAAGAGAGCCAGAGGATCATCCGATCGAACTTCATAAGCTATACAAAATGAAGAAGCATTGCCGCCGCATCATCACGATTGCAACGGTCCAACGCGAGTATGATGCTGGCTCATCCTGCTACCAGGTGATCGACCACGCCTCATTACTTTCCTTGCTACTTCGTACTCGCCTCACGTATTTCAATACCGCACCATCTCAACTGATATAGGCCTGCCAGTTATTGGCCCACATGCCACACTGTTGATTCACACATTCACCATCAATTATGGATCTTTACGCTTTGAGCCGATTATTTGATCACATATGATTTATTCTGGTGCACATCGATCTTGGAATCTTGGAATCTTGGAAAATCTTGGAACATCCAACCTCTGATGAGGGGTTTTTGTGACTTTGATTCTGGTTTCGATTACTTGTCAAAATCATAGGAAATTTTATTGAAATATTGATTCATCATGTCGTCGGCATAAAAAATTTCACGTTTTTGATTCCTCGGATGAACAATTACAGAAAATAGCACTTTGGAACAGTTTCGAAGTGCACTTCATGAAGGTTCGGTGAATGGGAAATATTTCAATGATTTTTCATGGTCAGAAACCTCAATGAACTCATTAGTGAGAAAACAACGACATTTGTGACGATTCCTTGATAGATTATCGACCAAATAATCAATTTGCAACTTGAAATTATTATCATTATCATTGGGAAGCAATGATGGCTAATTTTCTTTGGATTTTTGGCGGTTCGCTAATTCACCGAATTATCCCATTCTCAATCTTCCCATCTAACGTTTCACTAAGTGAATCAGTGGCCGCATCAATCACTGTCAAATGTAGTACACCCTTAAACACCATCATTGACGTACATTCCTCAATCATTAGTCTCTTCTTCAAGTTATCGATTTGCCGGATATTGGCGCAGGTGCGTTGTAATCCTTGATTCATCACTTTCCATTCGGTTTTCGAGAAAAATGAGTCCATCAATGAAGCGACGTTAATTTTAGAAAAATGATTCTTGGAAGGGACTGTGCAAATAATCGATCCCCATAAAAACTTACGATTCAAATTATTTTCACGTTCTTTCTAATCACTTTGAGCACCATCCGATCACCATCTTCAATATTTTTTTTTCTCATGTTCTTGGGCATCTTTCCGCAGATTCTGGAGAAATCAACCTAACTCTTCGCCTGATTCATCAATTTCCGCATTTCCTGTGCGGGCCCCGAACTGAAATTCCATCCAAAATCCGTTGGATGGTTAAGCGGTCACCCAACCAAGTACTGGCCTTACTTGAAGCTGCATAAATCAGGAGACTTCCGCAGGATCAAAACGCCAAGTCCAACGATGGAATAACAAAACAAAACAAAAGCATCCCCGTTTCATTTTACGGAATGTTTGTATGACACAATGAAATATTTCATTTTTTTAAACGCAACTTCCTCTTCATATGTTTCCCACATGAAATGAAAGGTCCACAGGATAAAGGCAGAAGAAAAAAAAAACAAAATTAAGGGTGATAGGAATGGACTGCCAACAACTGTATTTTTTCGGACCATGCCAAGCGGTGAATGCCTGTAGTTTTCAAGTACATTTAACGCGGTGATAGTATTGCCTAGAAGTGCCGTTGATAGGGACGATCCGATAAAGCAAGACGTGTTACCTAAGCTCTCGCTTCTTCCTTGAAAGAGAGATCCGTAATGTTGCTTTCGTCTGGCGCCGTTCTATCTCTCATTTTCTTCACCCTTTCCTTCTCCCTCATTCCTCCTTTTTCTCTTTCATGCCTCATCTCGTTATTCTTCTTCTTATATGTATTCTTCCTTTTTGCCCCGCTGTGCTTCTCTATTCGTTGGAGCCAAGTGAGGTCAGCGCGAAAGGTCAGATACGGGAGTCTGCGAGTTCGCACGTCGGTGAAGCCGCCTCATCAACCGCGAGAAAATCTTCATCCTACTGGTAATCCCTGCAAGTGCTTTACTATTAGATTTTTTCCCTTCGCCGATTGCACGTGAAACGTGCTCTTATCTTCAACCCCCTACTGCCAATTCCAAATCATTAATACCAACTTTCCTCATTTCGTCATACAACTTTTCTTGGGTTACATGACTTTTTTTTTCCATTCCACATCACACCCACCGGGTTTCAAAATTTCTGGAATTCTGTACACACACACACACACACACACACACATTGAAAAATTCATTTTTCAGGCGGTTTTTGATACAAACTTGAGTATTATTACGCAAAACTACGGTCAAAATGTCACCTCGACAAAATATCGCACGAAAAAATGTGCCTGGGGATTGTGTCTCGGTCCTTCAATTATACTATTTGTTAACGTTTGTTCGACTTGGTCAGGTTCGTTTTCTGTATGGGTATTGATTTGCATGGGGTTTGTGAATCTGTCCTTCTATTTGTTAGGGTTTGTTCGACTATTTCGTATAAAAATCTTATCGTTTTATTATTTTGTGGCTCTGTGTGTTATTTTGCGACGATTTTACCCTGACGCCCTGGCGAAATATCACAATGAATCGACTGGAAATAATTAGATATTGATATTTTGTCGTATGATATATTTTCGAGGCGATATTTTGTTGGTGTTATTTTGTCGTGGTGATCAACCGTCGTGGAAGCCAATTTTGACATGTGTAATGAATTATATTCTTATAAAAATGATATATCTTTATCATTCAAAAGAATCATATTCTGACAACCATTTCTTTTAGAAACTTTGAACTCTCGATCGTAGACTGCAGGTGAAACTCACATTGATTGTCAACCTGTCATGGAGTCGATACGATAAATAATAATTTTCGGTTTCGGCCGCCAATATTTCTATCGTTGAATGTTGATTTGGTAATCCATTTAACGCTTACCGGGTCAATTTGAGGTTGAATTTATATTCGGGGAATCATTGGGCAAGCTTTACTCAGTGACTGAGACGTTGCTGTGGAGCAAGAATCAAGCACTGCTACTTTATTAGTGAAACGAATGGACGAAAGAGAAGTCGTGATCAAGAGAAAGATCGAGGAAGAGTTTGTCGAGTCATTCGGTACATTATACGCACGCGCCAAAGCGAGTATGAGTCTCCTTTGCCACGGCAAGAAAAAAAAGTGAAAAAAAAAAAGCAAAAAATAACTTGCTCAACGTTATTTAATTACACGTTGTCCCGTGACCACCTTCGGCATTTTTCTTCACCACTTTCGAGAACCTGTCTCGTCGTCCTCGTATTTCTCTTTTTTCCAATGGATCACGATTTTCGGTACCGATTTTTTTGCCCTTTTTTTCAATGTTTGTTATTTTTTCTGAATCCCTATACTTTATCGTCACTGGTTCCGATTTTATTGATCGTTTTCCTTCTCATCTCGACGTACGTCAGATTCTTAACTAGACTAACTCCTATTATCGATCTAACGAGCACGTAAACTTGGAGTCAAACGTCTTTCGGAAACTCCTTCGATGACTGGACCGATTTAGTCCTTTCTGCTCGTGCATTCGTCGTTGCTTTCAGTCTTTTTGGTACTTTGTTCATTTTATGCTGCCTAATTACATTTCCTAAGAGTTCCAATCGGTTTCCTCATCGACACGTGCAGAGTTCTTTTGAAACTCGATTAATCATTTTTTTTCAATCGCTAGAGTACGACGCAGTGTGACAAAAATCTAAATTCATTCATAAAAATCAATAAATTCATTAATAAATAAGACTTTTTTTTTTCTTTTATTACTTTTTATTGCTTTACCCCAATGTTTCCAACAAAATACCAATCGAACATTGTTAATTGACAGCTTTCATCGTACCAGCAAATTATCGTTCGACGAAAAACCATTAAACTTTCGGGATGGAACGCCGCCTTGCCCAATACCTTGACGATCATTTAATTCCGCTACTAGTTTTTTCAAATAGTCAGCCAAAGAGAACCAGCTGATTCAATGGTTTCTCATTCGAATGACGCAACGTTTGAGAATCCGAGAATTCGTGACCTATCCCACCCCGGAATTGCCGAAACGACCGCATTCGTTCTTCGCTTATTTTTCTCCGCGTCTCCGCGTCCACGTACACAATATTTAAAAAACGACGGCTAAATAAGAAAGAGCCGGAGGAGAAAAGTCGGTGCGCGATGGTAACGCCCATCGAAATTGCAGGAGAAGCCACATAAATTACGAGAGGCGTTGGCTAAAGTTGTACATCACTCAACACGCTATCGTCTTTGTCGATTTCTTTCGAAAAACATGTCAATTATTTTTTATCTCAAATTCGCATTTTATTATTGATTTTTTTTTTGGTGGGTAAAATTAATTATAATTCAATCAAGTTTCGTCATCATTTTAAGCATATTTTTATCAACTTTGCAGAATTTTTGAAAAATTATTTTAACCAAAAATGAAAGAATTGCGCCCCCTGAAGTCTGCTGACGGTCGTAAGAAATTAAATAACAAAAAACATTCTTAGAAAACAAGTTATCAATGTAAAATAAGTAATTGTTTTATTTTTGGTTGAAATTATTTTTAAAAACTCATTAAAGATCATCGAAATCTGATTAAAATGATGTCGGAACTTTATTGAATTCCGATTAATTTCACCCACGAAAAAAAATGGTGGTTTCCTCCCCGCCATTAAGATTTGAAGATGATTGAAATATTCGCAGTCGAAGGTGCATCGTTTTTGTAGGCCCTCGTTCTTACAATTTTCAACATTTTGTGTGCAACCGTATAAAACGTATTAAAAAGAAAAATAAAAACCAAAAATTCAGACAATTCAGACTCATAATTATTCAAAAGTAATGAAAAAAACGTGATGAATTTTTTTTGTCATCTAAAATATACTATGAGCTTCACTCGATTGAATAAAAAAGTTAATTTTTCTTTTGACACATTTAAATTTGGCTACTGCATTGACACATTGGGTCAAAATGGCCCAATTGGAACTGGAACTCGATTTTGGAAATAAAACTGTCGAAAGGCATCAACAACAGGTTGTCAAGTGCGTCTCAGTTAACGTATTTATTTTATTTTTGATCTCTCTCTCTCTCTCTCTCTCTCTCTGCTGATTTCTATAAATTTTGTTAACACGTACCAACATTTATTTCTCCAAAGATTTCTTATTGTAACGAAATCACTTACGAAACATCGAGAAACGTTGATTGGTTATGAATAGTACGCGGAAAAAATGCTCCATTTTTTGTTCACCAATCGATTACAGAGGCTGATAAATTTGACAGGAAATTAATGACCCACAGTCGAAATGCGGCTTACAGTATTTTCGTGATGTAATTTATTACAATCCTTCTTTACGAATCTGAAATGTTTGGCATTGCGGATATGAGGGTTGTGTCGAAAATAGATTTACATGAATTTAGCACGCAGGATAATTCGATCAGTAGATGACACGAATTAGTGTTTTGTAATAAAAAATACAACAAAGAATAAAAAATGTATTGGAAGTTTGAAAAAAAACAAAAACAAAAACGACGGTCAATAAATCGTTTTCCGAATTAGAGAATTTGGCAGCGATACTGGAAAAAAAAAGGTTTTATCGTGACCCAAATATTTTCATACGGAATCGCCATATTGCGTCTATCCTGAGGAGCGATTAGTTCGTCTGGCAATCTCGAAATACGAGAGAGGAGCAAAACGAGATGCTTACGTCAGTTCGATATCGTGATCGGCTCCACCCTGCGTGTTCTTATGGCCTAATACTGCTTAAGAGAATTTACACGTACATACAGCCTCGGCAAAAAGTATTAGACGACCTGCAAGTTTCCGATCCGGAAAAAAATCGAATATCTCAATGAAAAAAAAATCGTGAAGCGATTTGGCGAACGGGGTTTTAAAGTAGACGAATGTAGCTTCGTTTTCGTTTTTTCATTCTATTTAGGCGATTTTTTTTGAGCCTGGTACGTGAATTTGAAAATACCGATCTTTCGCGATTTTTTCACTCTTCAAAATCAGCCACTGAGCTGTCAAAAGATGGTCAATTCACCAGGCGGTAAAAGAATCTTCAAAGAAGACTGTAGCGTCAATTCCGTATTTCAAAAAAAAAAATCTAGTTTTTTCCAACAAAAAAAATATGGCTGCGGACTGACCGGTACAAAACTTGGTTTCCTCAAAAAAAATTCAAGCGACAGCCACTCTATTATGAATGTTCTCGCTAAATAGTAAACCAACTATTATGTGTAAACACATATCACTAGATTTTGTGCATGGAGTTAAACAAAAATCGGAAAAGATCGGTATTTTCAAAGTGACGTGGCGGGTCTAAAAAAAATCGCATGAATAAAATTAAAAAATGAAAATGGAGCTACATTTGTCTTCTTTAAAACCCCGTTCGCCAAATTGGTAGGGATTTTTTTTTCATCGAGATATTCCATGTTTTGTCCGGATAGAAAATTGCCAAGGCACTTGATACTTTTGGCCAAGGCTGTATATAAATATATATCTCTATATATCCATCTCTCTCGTATACTCATCAGAGATCTTTCGCGCATGGACCCTCTGGCCATTATTACCCTATTATATCTTGCATAAGAGTAGAATAGTGAACCGAAAGTGAGCTATTACACGATCTTGGTTATCGGCGAGTGCACAAGGCGAGAGACGATTGAGGGGGGCGTGGGTGACGAGTAGAATCGTACAGATATCGCCCGAGCTTCATCCTTGGAAGAAATTTCGTTTTAAAGGCTCACAGAGACCGCAACAGTTGCAAAGAATTGGGTCAAATTAATCACATCGTAGAAACGTTGTAGTAAAAACGCTTACAAATAATAATAAGAATAATAAAAACAATTCAATTTCGCCAGTCAAAAATGGAGCTCGATAAATATTTTGGTCCCAAAAGTGGTTCAATTTAACATTGACCCACTTTTCGCACATAGAATACCAATAAATTGTCAATAAAACTTAAAAAAATGTTTCTACTTAAAAAAAAAAGAAGAAATTAGTCGTCATTAAATATTAACCTGGATTTAAAATCATCGTTAATATTAACTTAATTTTTGTACGTGCAATTCAACGGGGCTGGATACAAACGCTTTAAAAATTGTTCGACCATAATTTGAGTTTTCCGTTTAAATAATTATGTAAAAAAAAAGGAAGGCGGAGAAGTGGGGGGGGGGGGGGGGAGACAAAGCCTTTACCGAGCATCCTGTACCACCTACTGGAGAACATTCACCGAGGGTTCGTCTCAACTCTCTCGAATTCTTTTCTAAGGTTTTGTACACTGCGAGGAATAATAATAATAGATATTTAGAAGTAGTCACCTGACGCATGGTGCACCATGCGCTCAATCTTCGCCTCTCGTGGGTTGAACATGCAACGAGCCACCGGAAGAGGAAGCTGCACCGAGTACACTCACAAGTGTGGGTTTACGAACGAGAAGATCGTTTTTGCTCGACCTTCTCTCTTACATATCCTCATTCATTTCTAAATATAGCGAGAGAGTGACGAACACGTGTGTTCGTCACTATAGATCTCGGCTGTCGGGGAAATCGTAAGAAATATATATTTCAAAAAAATTGCTGCTACATGTATATCCTTGTTATGGGGATTAGTTCGAAGCTTTGAAACACGTGCGTTCAATATGAACCTTGCGCATCGAAAAAAAATAAAAAATAAAAAATAAAAAAAAAAATGACATATGGACCATTTCTGTTTATAACGTTCGTATACAAAATATCAACTTGTTCGAGCGGTCAAGGATGAATTGAAAGACAATTATGTGGAAATGTTACCGGTCAAAAACGATTTTAGGACAAACTAGTTTTGCCCTTTGGATTTTTGGCCTACATTCGTTTTTTTCAAGGGATTGTTAGGCCAAACTAGTTTTTTTAATCGAATGTTAAGCCGAAGTAGTTTTTACTGCTCGATTGTTTGACGAAAATCTTTTTCTTGTTCTATCGTTTGGGTAAACCTGTTCTTTTTTTTCCTGGCAATTAGTTTTGTCGGATTGATTTTTGCTATGGTTTCTAAAAAAATTATAAAATAGCCCAAATTATTATTTCCTACTCTTTTGTTGGATCCAACTAGTAATTTCTATCAATTTTAGGACAAACTAGTGTTTTTTTTATGAAATTTCGAGTGTAAACTTATTTTTCAACTTAAATATTTTTCACAGCAGTTCTTTCTACTCGATTAACAGTCCAGGTTAGTTCCAGGTTCGTGGTTTACATTATTTTGGCCTAGAAAAAATTAAATTGTCCGGAAATTAGGTCCAGCCGGCAGGAACTTAATATTTTAGTAGAAAGGAACAATTTTTCTTTTGGGCGTGTCCGTTTCATATTCCATTCACTGAAATTCAAGGCTCAACTTATGATTAGCACTTTCAATACGATTTCAATACGATTCCAATACAAACGTAATTTAGTCAAAAAAAAAAAAAAAAAACATCGAAATATATTGAATGGTACACAACGATTGAATCTTGCAGTTTAGATTTTTCAAATCATTAATTTGTTTTTTTCTTTTTTTCATTTTTATAGTCAAATCTTTTTACCGAAAATAATTTTTAAGACGATAAGCGAAAACTTCTGCAGTTCATAAATAAATAATTCACTTCGGAAACTCACAATTGCTTCGTCATTAATTAATTTGATGTTTTATCTTTTTTTTTTTCGGATCAATTATTTTTATTGAAATTTGTTCGATATCCGATCATCTTCGCAACCTTCCTAGTGATTGTGAGGCAAATATGAAAGCCGCGTAGGAAGTGTACTCTGACCCCTCATCCGCTCTGGAAGCACACGTTGTACGCTTACTGGAATTTAAATCTTAATTCACTTCCTTTCCTCCATCAAAGACCTTTTCAAAAATGGATTTTCTGCAATAAAAATTCTCCTGATAAAAAAAATGTCATCTGTAATAAATAAATTTGTTGAGACGTAGCAAAATAAAGAATAAAAATATATTCTCATAAAATATCAATTAACTCCAAGTAAATTTTCTTGAAATCGATCAAATGCCACATCAAATTTGATTTTTGAATTATTCGAATTTATAATTTCCCTCCTAGATCATTGCAATTTGGCTCGTAATCCGAAATTCATATTTTTCGAAAGTTCTATTTTTACATGGCATGACAGTTGTCAATTAATTCCATTAAAATGCAAACGATTTTTTTTCAACACTTTTTCATTTTTATTTGACGTTTCAAGTGAGTTTTATCAAAAAAAATTATCCTGCACATTCGTCGGTACAAAGTTGTTCATTTTAGTAAAAAAAATCATTGGATAGAAATGAAAAGCACGAATAATGACGAAATAAAACAGATTCGTTTTGTTTTTATTGGTTTTACTTCGAAATCTTGTAAAACGAGACTCACGATATATCTACACACATGTGCGAACGAGGCACCTGTCGTGTTGAGTCGCGGTGCACAAGCGTCTCCTTTTCGTCTGTCTCGAAAAATACGGGCGGTCGCTCGGCCACTCGTGTTCTTTTACATCCGTCCGGGGGAATATTTTGTCAGGGAGGGATTTGGAGGGTATTATATTAAAAATTCAATGGGTATTTGTATTTTAATTACAGTGCATTTATTTTTACTTGGAAACTTTATTATATAATTTTTCCAAATGAATTTATTAAAAAAAATTAAATCTTAATTTTTTTTTCAGCAAAAATCACTATATAATCAAGTGAAAAAATTGAAGTACACATTATCGTATATCATTTGTGCATACGAATAAATATTATAATTATACGTTCAAACTGAAAACTTAAAACGTCATCGATTGACCAAAAAGTCAGTCTCCACCCGCGCACGTTCACCGCAAATTAAAATATAATGAGACTCGTAATTATCGACGATCGTAAAGCACATCATTTTTCGTTCAACAGACAATTGATCGGACGAGTCATCATTTTGCAGGTGCGTATGTATTTCAAGACGTTGGCGAATAACGCGTAGGAGACGAAGGATTTTCAAGCCTTTCGGGCTTTTTTGCTCTTCAATCTTCGTTAATTAATAATATTTTTTAAAGGATTGAAAAAAAAATACAAAACAGAGTACGATTACGTCGTGGAACTTAAATTATTTAAAAAAAAAGAAGTTTACATCCGCAATTCAAAATTTCACGAAAAAAACCAAAATTCTGTTTCTAAATTTTGATTAATTACACGAGAAAAAATAGAAACAACTGTACAAATGCCGTTTGGCAGATTTTTTTCTTTTAATTAAAGAGAAACCATTATTTTTGGGATTTGTTTATATAGTTTACGAGCGAGGACCTGGTGCTGTAATATTTTGACATTTCTTGTGAGCGGATTTCATTGATTTTTAAAAAGTTATGGTCAGCCAAACGCTCCAGAACTTTCGTACGAATGTCAATAATTAATGAATAATTTATTAGTAAATTAACACGAACGACCAAACTTGTGATTTCAGTATCTGAGGTTCTTTCGTTTTATTTTTTATTTTTCCAATTTTTTTTCTGTACAAAAAAATAAACATTGTTCGCGACGAAAGCCGTTGCTATTAATACCATTGATCCTGCCTAATGCTGCTTTATCATTTTCTAATTTAATACTCTGTTACGGTGAGTTAACCTCCTTAATAATAATCCGCATAATCGTCCATCTACAGGTTTTTTTTATTATTTTTTTTATTTTTTTATTCAGTGATCGTTTCTTGTACGAATATCCAACGAATAACGAATCTTAGTTGTTTTATTTTATTTGATTTTTTTCGATCGTTACGCACTTGGTGAATATAAACCAGGATTATACGAGACACTCGTGGCTCGTAACTCTTGATTCTCGGCAAGCTCGAGATCACACTTATAAATACAGGCACATCTCTTTCTCTTTATTTTTTCCATAGAAGTGCGATAAAAAAGTAAAAATTTCGTTTTTTTTGTTTTTTTGTTTTTTTTTTTTTTTCATTTTTATATTTCGATTTTACGAATATGTCTAATTTTTTATTATTTTTTTAATCATTTTTTGCGCTCCTGTTCATCATCTTCGTTAGATTCAATTTTGAGTCAATGAATTTTTCAACTTTCAATCCTTATCTCGTGAAACGCCTTCTTGACGTTTTTTTTCTCAGTCTCCGGCATGAGGAAAATTAATCGATTTAAATCTCTATGTCGTTTCTCTCGTGGCTCTACTCATTGATTTCTCCTTCCGCTT
Source organism: Campoletis sonorensis (assembly GCA_013761285.1). Classification (NCBI taxonomy): domain Eukaryota; kingdom Metazoa; phylum Arthropoda; class Insecta; order Hymenoptera; family Ichneumonidae; genus Campoletis; species Campoletis sonorensis. The sequence continues at coordinate 56,609 of JACEOJ010005896.1, read as the reverse complement.
ACGTATTTGTTCCATTTGATTTTTCTTTTTCTCGGATCAAGCTTTCGTAGGAGATCTTTTTTTTTATTTTTTAATCTCCATCCGTAACTAATATGTGGCGCGCGAACAGACGTCTTCAGGTGTCGAGATAGATTAATGTCTCTCGCCAGAATGGGTATCAACGGTACGAGTGATACTCAACAATCGTGCGGCGCCTGCGCACACATTCACGTGTAGAGAAACTATACCCAACTCAAGATAAAAAATAGTGAAATGCTGACTCTGCATTAATTAGAAAGAATTTTAAAACAATAATTGTACCGTTGCGTTTATATATTTCAAATGACGTAACGAAGCGGCGGCCTAAAAGGCGAAGCTATGGTTGATACTCATGATGGTCGATATTGGGCGCGGAAATTCAATTGCACTTTTATCGAAAAATAGAAGCACAGCTGAAGTAAACGTTTGTTGACACTGAGATTGATACCAAATTCTTAGGCAGGTACCATGCAAAAAATTGGGATCATGGATGGATGGATTTGGGTTGATTTTGGATGGATTTTGGATCCATGGATGGATGGTTGGGTGGCTGGATGAACGGATGGATGGATGGATGGATGGATGGATGGATGGATGGATGGATGGATGGATGGATGGATGGATGGATGGATGGATGGACGGATGGATGGACGGATGGATGGACGGATGGATGGACGGATGGATGGACGGATGGATGGACGGATGGATGAATCAGTCCTACTTTCAAGTAGTAAGGCTCAATGAAATTGAAATAAGTATCTGATGATGAGTTGTAATAGACCTCCATGAAGAAAAAACTCAATCGCCCAAGAATGATAATAAAACAATGGATATTTTTTAATTCTCATTATTTAATATATGATGATATATCCTTGAATATATGTATATTCGATATAATATCCACGAGTCCACCTAACGAGTGGTCACTTATGCCGAAATTTATGGTAATTCATGCATCGTTCGTCGGCGCGCAAAATTAACGGCAATTTATTGCTTGCTTGTGTGTATGTGTGCGTTCCGTGTGGCCACACGCGGGTGGAATGCGCGGGCGTTTCCGGTCCAGCATCATCCTCTTTCTTCCTCTCTCCCTCTCCCATCCGTCCAGAATCTCTTCAACGTACTTTGCGATTATCTCTTGTTGCAGGTACACCCGGGCCGCAAAACGTTCATACCCTAAGATTCGCGTGAGAATCATTTTTTAAATATTTTTTCAACTTATGTAGTGAAATAAAGGGAAACAAAAATAAATATGAAAAGCAGCAAAGAAAAAATATTAAAAACGTAGAAATTCTAACGTTGCTTTCGCCATCTTTTTTCTTCTTTTTCATCATGTTTTTTCGCTGCTGTCTCTCTTCAATTCACTTTCATTCCTCTTTCGACAGTCTCTGTCTCTCTCTGTTTCTCTCTCTCTCTCTCTCTCTTTTTCTCTTCCTCTGGAAGTGTGTGCACTGCTATTTTCAGACAATTTATGCTTATAATAATTAGATACCTTGCGGGGCTCGTGCAGAACGCGCCAGGCCGCCCAAAGATCATTTCTGTGGCGTCATAATCTTCTGCTCACTATTATATTCCCTATCTTTTTTCTTCTTAATCTTTCTCCCTCCCTTCCTCTCTCTCTCTCTCTCTCTCTCTCTCTCTCTCTCTCTCTCTCTCTCTTTCTCTCTCTTCCTCTCCTTCTCATTTTCAACTCGATCACAGGGATCGTGCACCTTACAATACATTTTTTCATTCTTCCCAACTATTGTAGTGCCAGTTAAAAATGTTCACCTTGCAATTTAACTGACAGTGATCCCTCGATTGGCTTTTCAAAATTTCTTTTCATTTTTTCATATAATCAACAAATTTGTAATTAACTCTTCGCCATGCTTTTCTACTGCGTTTTAAGTATTCAAACATTGATCGTTTGGTTACACTTCTTCGATTTGGCCACTGTATCGACATACTGGGTCAAATTGACCCGGAACGTACTTCATCAGCCTGCCCACTGTCGTAATTTGATCAATCAATGTGAATTTTTTTCAATTCCCGACCACAAATCAGTTTTTTCTTTCGTAGAATCTAAAAAAATTCAGTCAATTTACTCTCGGAATCGATTTTTGTTCTGTTTTACAACGTCTTCGTGTTTACAACTGTCCAATGCATTAATTGAAAAATTTTCGTGGCTGGCAAGTACAGCAAGTTAAAATAAGGCTCGGATTTGGTGACAAATAAGTCGGAGCTCTGGAGATAAAAGTTTCGAAAATCACTCACGACAAATAGCCAATAAAGCGGTTTGCTTACGTGCAACACTGCCGAGTATAAACATTAACATGGAGTTCAGGAGAAAGCACTTTTCGAGTTACTTTATTCGTGAGGTCGTAACTCACCTGCTTTTTTCGAGTATCGAACGAATTTTAATTTATGCCAACCATTATCCCGTCCACGTTCGCCATGTGAAAATCAGCACAAAACCTCGGGCACGAAAACACGACGACGGCGCAATGACTGAGAAAAGGATGAGAGAAGGAGAAACTAAAGAGAAAGAGAAGAAAGTGAGGATTCGAAAGGAGGAGATAGAATAAAAGCCATAAAAATGTGGCAGCGGAAGGAGAGAGGGGGAGGATGAAAAAAGGAGCAAAAAAAATCATTTACTTCAATATTTATTTCTCAATCCTCGAAAATCCATTAAAATTCCCAAATCTTTCAAAAGGATTTTCCATTATTTCATACTTTGTAATATTTTCAAATTATTCATTATTCAAAGCAGAATTTTACAAACGTTAATAAGTCCAAATAAATGAGAAGAAAGAGTAAATATTTTTTAAATTAAAGAACAAACAAATTTGACAGCGTTATCGTCGATTTTATGGTAACGTTTTTTTGGTTTTTTCACTACACCCAAATTTTTGTCTCGTGCAGAGAAGACTTTTTATGATATTGCAATTAAACGAGGTAATTTTCTCAATTCTATCTGACAGTGTTCACATTTTGGGAAAAAAATGTACCAGTTGAGGCTCGTGCCAAGAAAGAGATCTCTGATTTTCTCTCTCGCAAGGTCCTTTTTTTTCTGAGCCCACCCTTTCAATGCACACTGCCACTTTAGGCTCATTAGGAAAGCTGACATCATTATTTCAAGTAATTTATGGATCGTCGTTTCCCCCCTCGTTCCATCTTCTTTTTCCCCCTTCCACCATTTTTTTTTGGCACCAGCACAACTGTAATAAAAATCGAAAGACTTGTAGCATTATTTTCTCTCACACAGGAATTTCCATTAAGCATATAATGAAGAATTCGGAGAATAAATAATTTGCCAACAATATTCTTCCTTTTTATATGATCTTCGACGATCAACAGGGGGGTCAATTAGACCCAAGCCAAATTTCATCGTTGCTATACAAAAATTGAGTTGCTTTTTTTTTTTTAACCAATTGTTTGATAAAATTGAGCCTGGTTTGTTAATCAGGAATTGTACGATTGTTAAAAAAAAATAATAATGTCTCAAAGAATATAAATTCTGCAAATTGTCTGGATGTTCCTAAGTATTTGTCGTTGTTGCCAATTCAAAAAGAACATTATATATTTAAAGAATATTCTTGAAGTTTATCGTTTGTTGTTTGCCTCGAAAAAAAATTGTAGGCGTTGTTAAAGCATCGATATGTGTGTACAAAATTTCAGAAGCAAATTCCGAACGCAGTTTCAAATTTATTTAATCTTCGAAATGTTCTGAGGATTTTAGTTGATGCATTTAGTCGATTAATTCACGTTGAATCAATTAATTGACTTCATTTAATTCATTCAATTCATTAATGAATAATCCTTTTTTCATTTATTTTATCAGAATACAAGTTTCAAAAAATAGGCAAACAAAGTTGTTTTCTCTCACAACCAAATATGCGATCGTAACATAAATGCTCGAGCTCAGTAGCAAAAAAAAAGGTCGTTGAGGCTCGAAAATGTCCATTTTTCTTAGTTTTGACCAAGAGGACGAATTTTTGTATCGTTTGCACGATTAAAAATGTTAACTTAATATTATAGAATACTTAGCGTCAACCTCTGCGATAAAATCATTGACTTCTCGACGCGATTTTTTCATTCCGTGCAACTATCACGAAGAACATTTGTCCGGCGTTTAGTTTCTCTCTCTTTCTCTCTGGTTCTCTTTCTTGGGATTCACTTGTTATTCCGTATCGATAATACAAAATACGTACAAGACGACTCTGGGACATAAGTTTATTCAACGTGACCATTGGCTCGTGTTGTGGTCTCTCTATATTTAGTTCGAATGTAAAGCATATTCTGTGTGAGTGTATTTGTGTACATAGAGGATTGGAGGGTTGGAGGGAAGAAATCTCGAGGTTTCTCGAGATCTTCACTGTCCGTGTTGGCTCGCGCGGTCCAATAATATCCGCGCGACACGAAAAAGGGTTAAAAGTAAAGAAAAAAGAAGATGAAATGAAGAAAAAAGAAAAAAAAAGTCACGTGGATGGTATAAAGTGAAACGAGAGGGATAACGAGGACGCCGGGATCATCGGATCGATTCTTTATCGCGTTGCGATACAATCGAAAAGAAATGAGCCGTGATTTCGTGTCGCCCAGAAACCACTGTGTGTGTTCGTACACTTCGTTCTTATATGTATATTTATAAATGAGCTTGGCTGCGTTCGCGTCAGGATCGAGAATCTCCTCGAGGGGAAACCTCGACGGGAATCTCTGAACGCCCACGCGACTACACGAGACGAGAAAAAGAGAGAGAGAGAAAGAAAGAGAGAGAGAGAGAGGAGAAGAGACCGCGATTACAGGTGCGGCTCCAACCACACGTCCCGACAACCTGTATCTTTGCTTCATCTCGCACTCGCCATATATATATACATATGTATACATAAGAATTTGTATATATATGGATATAAAAAAAGATATCTATATATTTTGGAATTGACCACATTTGTGACCAACGACACGAGCCACAGAGACTTAAAAACATGTCTACAAACGTGAAACTAGTATTTTTCGAAACAGACTTAACTTTCCACCAAATTTCCATATTTTCCAATTACATATTTGTCATTTTTTATTCCTACGTGTATATCCGTGCAATGATATTTGTTTATCGTTATTCTGTCACATAGAAACGTCATCTATTGCCTATTCGTAAAAAAAAAAAAAACAAATTCCCTTCAATCACTAGTTTTTTTTTGCCATATCGATTTATCAATTTATTCCTCGATTGCAAAAAAATACAGGTTTTTTTATTAATTAAAAATACGTTAATTACACAGAACATAGTCTTTGACAAGAATTGGCTCGCGCGAGTAGCAAGAAAATGTAATTGCGAAGAGAGCGCGTGATTAAGTAACTACCAGTCGTAAATTTCGCCTCCCAAGTCGTTGGATAATCCGTGTAAACGCATAAATTGCCGGTTATTTAAGATAGCGGGTATTATTTGGATAGTTTTGGTGATGGGCAGACATAAGTTAGTGCCGGGCCACCTAAGCCGATTCTTACAATTGCGTCGTCTATCTCGAATAAGTCTCTTCCTTTCTCCGGTATTTCAATGAAATACCTGTCTCATCGTCGAGAAATTCTTCTTCCGCTCACACCTATCGAGAGAACGTGAATTTAACGGGTGACCAATAAATAACGCGAGGAGCCAAATTCTCAATTGAAATATCGACGAAAATAACAAAAAACTAAAAACACATAAAATTCTTCGCGATACAGATGTACAAGATGTCGTAAAAAGTCGATAAAAAAGAGGCTTCAAATACTTAAGGGGGGAGATCCATGTTGAATGTTGAAAAATGCATGTATTTCAGATTTTTTTTTTGCATGTACACTCCGAAATACCAGAACGTGTATTTTTATGTTGAAAATAATGGAAACAAAAAGAAATTAAAAAAAAAAGGATGGGCAGGAGACCTCGACACTGACATTTTTTGTCTGAAACATACACGCTCGAAATTTGTTATTCTCAACATTCATTATTTATAGTCCGAACTACTAGGAGTGAAGAAAAACATCGAAATAAAAAAATTATACACTTTAAAATGAAAATATGCAATTTTTAACGATTAAAAAAAAAAACAATTCCAGAAATAACTACTTGGGCTGATTTGACAAATAATTAGATTTAAATAGCAGGAATCACCGCCAGTTTGATAAATTTATAAACTATTTTTTGTACTAAAAATTCAGTTCCATCGGAAATGAAATCTTACCTCATTTTGTGATAACGGTTCCATGACGTTTGATCACACGAAAAAACAAACAACGACAAAATCTCGTCCCGAAAACATATCGCACGAAAAAATATGAAAATCTAATTATTTTCAGTTGATTCATTACGATATTTAGTCAGGGCGTCGGGGCAATATCGCCGCAAAATAACACGGAGCCACAAAACAATACAACGATAAGATTTTTATACGAAATAGTCGAACACGTCATGAAAAAACGCAATATTGAGAAAATTCTTGACGGATCCTCTCCTTAAAGGGAATTAATAAAAAAAGGATAAAATTTGCATACTCGATAATTTTCTTTACTGCCAAGAAAATCTGAACACTCGTAAAAAAATCTGGTCTCGTGTGTCGTTGAGAACTTGACAAAAGCAAAAGATTGAGAAAAGACTGCCTTAATTCGTCGGAGATAATTTACATGAGAGTGAAAAAAGAAGAAACAAAATAAGAATAAGGAAAAAGTGAGTCAGTAGCCTCGGCTTTTGTCAGGCATATCGCGAGTCTTATCGCGATCCCACACAGATTCTTCCATATTTAAAATAGGATAGAAGGTGCCCTCGCGGCCAGTGACCCGTGGTTTGTGATTGTATCTGTCGATCGGTTTTGTCCTCTCGTCTTTCTCACTCCTCGTAAGCTTCTGCGTTCTTGATTTCTCGTCCCGTTCTACCGTTGAAAAAAAAAAGAAGGAAAAGGAGAGAAGAAACGGCACCTCCCAGGGTTCTCCACGGTGGCACCAGGGTGCACAGGTGCCTTTTCTACCCCGGTCTCGATCGTATCGATCGTACGACCGATCACGATATGTATAGATGCGGGGACTCTGTGCTAACCGACGCCCCAACCAATTTCCATAAACGTCTCTTCAATCCAAAGAATAACTTAACTGCTGCAAGAATTGTGTTTGAAATATTACTGTGAAAATCAGAGGAACAACATTCTTCAAAACGTCACAAAACGACATTTTCATTTATGATCCAAACAAACCCAAACGGAACAAAACATTTCTGCTTCATTGTGAAAACGTTTGACAGACTGAAAGAAAAAAAAATTTAATGATTTCATAGAGCTAATGAAATTTTATCGAGTACCAATTCTGTACTGTCATTTGTCAACCTTTGACGTGGCATCGTGAGAAGAAGAAAAAATAACAATAGTTGTGTCAATATTTCGGGGCGATGGAAAAATGAACACTGAAATGAAATTTTTTAAAATATTTCACGATGAACTACAAAGTCAACAACTATTACAGACGAAAACTGTTTCAATTCAATTGGTTTAGTGTTTTTAAATACTCATAAAGTGTAGAGTAACTTAAGTTGAAATTGTGGGCCGATTGGTAACGATAAAAGAAAAGCCTCGACATAAAAATGTGATGGAAACGATGAGAGAAAACATAACCTCTCTCAAAAATCACGGTTACAGAAAATCGTTTGCCAGTTTTTTAAATTGTTGTTACGTCATCCGTAAAAAAAAGTCTATTTAATATTTTTCCAGTGAAATAAATCCTGATGAAAAAAGTTTACAAATGAATAATAAATAATAAATGAATAAACTTTTAAACTTGTTCCAAAGTGTATCGCGGTAGGTTGTTACTGAGAATTCCACGATAAACTGAAGTAAACGGTAGTGCTAATGTATGTGATGTTCGGATGCGTGTGAGTGTGGTTGAAAGTGAGCGTGCACTGTACAAAGCAATCTCTCATGACCCCGGAATCCGTATAACCGGGGGCATCAGTTATTTATAACTTGATCGGGTAAATAATGGATTCCAGGGTTGGTAGGAAAGGTTATACGCCGAGTGTGAATCGGATGTTGACCTTGAAGATCCCTTGCGGTGATGCTTTCCTTAGGGAGGTTCTTGGTGAGTAGTGCTTTTTCCTTTGTCCTCTTATTTTCAATAGCCATAGTGGGATGAATCGAATAGTTGGACTTGAAGAAAGGACGGACATGGGTAGGAGGAGGAGGAGTTGATAACTCTTGGCTACTACATTATAGGGTTACTCTGTTAAGGGTTCACATGTATGTAGATTTCATTTGAATGGAGTCTCAAGTGACTCGGGTCACTCTTCTGGGGTCATTCATATTCGATTACCATCGCGTATAGACTTCGTGTTCGAAACACACTGTACAAGGCCAGAGCTTGAGTCAAAGAAGATGCTATGAAGAGGGAGTAGGAGAATAAAGATAGTAGCAAAAGAGGAATGGACAGGCGAGGATGCCAGGAGGAAGAAAAGGCTTGAGAGGCCGATGAAGAAGAGATGTAGTAACCTGTCCTATGTGTCTTGCTAGCAGGCTAAGAGGTGCGCTTCCGTCAGCATCTACGGATTCATTAGAGGACAATAGGATGATGAGAGAGGAAAAAATATGTTGTACGCACACAAGCAGAGCTGAGCTAGTGCTTATTCTTCGTGTAACAGAGCTACCCGTTGTACCAAACATACCTGTGTCTATAACTCGGAGAATGTATTCAACAAAAAGGACTTAGCTATAAGAAGGGCCTCAGACGGACACTGTTAAAAAGCCTAACGCGGCGAGCTTCGAATCTTTAAGATCTCAAAGAAATGGAACAATAGAGCACGAGCATTAAAATAACATTAACTCCGACGAAATGTCACTTGGAACAATCAAACCAGTGGATTCCTTCAAAATCATTGTCACTGTCTTAAAATGAAATTCTTTTTATTGCCTAAACGTTTTAAATTATGTCAGATTACTCGCCCAACCATTGGCACCTGCACTACTTCGGATTTGTGCTCTTTGAATTGTCAGCAACTGGATCTGTACTTTTAGAACGTTAAATTTGGTTCTATTCAACTTCTATTCGTTGGATTCTCACTTATTCATCCTTTTTTTTTATCGAAGTGTTATTTTTGTTATGCGACCATTATTTTTCCTTTTGGGTTAGTTTTGTTCAGGAGATATTTACAATGCTGTTTTTTTCTGACGTTCAATTGTTTTACATGAAAACATTCTTCTTTTTCCTGACTTAATATTGCCTTTTTTTTAATCATGGACTTTGATACCAATTTCTTTCAATTTCATGATTGTTAAACAACTTTTTAATGTGGCTCACTTAAGCATGTCAAAATGTATGGATATTCGTTATTTTTTTAATTTGTTTATTCGCTATGATCTTGTTGTGTCATTATGTAGCAATTTCTGCGTTGAAGAAATTAAAAGCAAAGATAATATGTGATTTTTCGATACTCTGTAATTATATGATTTCTTTGAAGGTGGTATTCTGTCTCGTCTGTTCTTTACGAGGATGTGGCTCCTTGGCGAGGATGAGGCAATGGTAGAGAGAAGGGAAAATGAGGATGCGGTAGTCGAGGATCTCGGCGTAGTAATCGCAGCATCTATAAGTAACAATCTCTTGGCCGACGATCGGCGGCGAACATGCAGGTTAGACGGAAGACTCGAAAGAAGCAGCACATGAAAAACGATAGCAGAAGGATCCGAACCAGATTGGTTTAATTTGTTGGACGAGCGGCAAAAATGTAAATGCTCGTCGTGCGATCGTAATTCAACCGGCGGCAAGTCTTGGGGGAGGATTCCCCCAAGTCAGCTTTGCCCTGGTCTCTTTCCTTTATTCATTCCATTTGAACTCGTCTTTTTCCTACATTCGTTCGTCGACATCAACCAGTGTGGTGCTTCCTTGTCGAGGAGTCGTACAGTGGCTCTTATCTGCGGTTTTATGTTCAGCTTTCCGTTTTAGCCACGCCGATTCCTCGCACCGATCTCTCCGTTCAAGCCGCCGTAGTAAAACAGCATCAAGAAGAAGAAGAAGAAGAAGAAGAAGAAGGAACTCGGGAGACAGAGAGAGAGAGAGAGAGAGAAAAGAGAGTATAGTGTCTTGAGAAGAAAAGTGTGCAGAAAGCTCTTGGCGCAAGGAAGGAGGCGACGACGCGTTGAGCCGCGAAGAAACCTGCGTAGCCACGCAACCGGAGCTCGACGGGATCTTAGTCTCCTCGTCGTCGCTCTGTTGTCCTCTTTGTCGTCGTCGTTGTCGTCAGGCCTTTCTGGCGTGTCCTCGCTACTACCGCCACCATTTCTTCTCTTAAACTATTTGCATCTTGCTCTCTCGTCGCTTTTAACTTTTACGAAAGCCCGACAGGGCGACAGGTTTATTCGCGTTCCGCTTGCCACCTCGTACCTTCGGATTTGCATGCTCACTGGTAGAAAGAGGAAGATAACGAAAATAAAGAAAAAGTATATATAAGAAGAAGAGACCCGGAGTGTTGAAACACGCGATCGTCCTGAAGAAGCCAAAGCGGCTTCTCTGCCTGGTCCTTCCCAGTCCAGACGGAAAAAGTTATTGCTGTTTGTACCGCATAAGCTTCGATTAATGTAAAGAACTAAAAAAATCAAACAAAAATAACAAACAAAAAAATAACATTCAAGTGGAAAATGATGTAAAAGCTAAAAATTGAAGCTTTATTTCATTGATTCAAACTCCAACGAAGTTAAGAACGTGAGAACTGTTGACATATTCCTGCCACTTCCTATTGCCAGGCAATGATATCCAGACACTTGTCGCGCTTGTCTCTCACGAACTCTTCAAAATGCGCTGCTTTTCCCTGATGCAACTTTTCACACGCTTCCATGAGCTGTGGGAACCGCCTGGTTTCCTCGCACCCATTGCCAGGCTATTTTATTCAGCCCAATTGTGGAAAAGCCTTGAAAACGGAGCGAGGGTAGCCACGCCACAAACCCCCTCAACAGCACACGCGGGGAACGTCATCCCTCGCCGCTTCAACGAGACTAGTTCACGAAAAAAATCCGGGCTCCCCTCTCGCTCGATGTTTTCCTTCCGCAAACAAATTGAAAACGATGGGTTAATGGTCGGTCACTCATTCTCCGCTTTTACATTAGGAAACACCTAGTCCGGATCCTCTTCCATCGAAATTGAAAATATTTTACATGTACAATCCCAGCTAAAAATTTCGGTCGCTCAGATTTTTAGTAGTTATTTATTATGAATTTGATCTTAATTATACTTTCGACCCAATTTTCCCACTCGGAAAAGGCATTCATATCTAATTTGTAATCGAATTTTCCTAAGTATCGAAAACAAAAATCCATTTTCTCGTACGAAAAAAAAAAAAAAGAAAAATGTAGTAGAACATTGTTCGGCAATTTTGGGTTGGAACGTTTGTCAAAAAATAGCCACATGATTCTTAATGGAAATCGATGTTCATATTGATTAACAAATGCCTCATACTACCGACATTCTGCTGTTTTTTGATGGGACTGTACGTGTAGAATATTCTGAAATCAAGCACTCAGTCATGGATTAGGTTAGATAAATGAGTTTGAAGATGATCAATATGACTCAGCAAATTTCCGTTTGATGATCCGTCGTAAAATAAAAAACCGGAGGGTTATATACATGAGAACGAGGATGATTCCAGATAGGAGGCCATCCTGATTGAATTTTGAACAAAAAAAGTGGATTATTTATTTAAATCACTTAGAAAAAACGAATGATTGCCGACCCAGTCCTGATGGAGTCCCAAGTCTCCATGGGTCGTGAAACAAGAGAATTAGATACAAAAGAAAGAACATGGAATGAAAAAACACGAGGAGAAATGAATATTTGGGTCCTTAATTCTACGCCCTTACCACGAAAAGATCGATGGTAAGGATGTGCAGGAAAAAGTTAGAAGCATTTGTGACCACTCTCCCTTTTCCCTAAAGATATCCGTTTGTGTTTACCTTCAACATGATTTTACGAGTGGTCTCTAGTCCCTGTGAGGTCTACACCTTTTTCCATTCCTCCTACACTTGATTTTCCCTTTCGTTTCTTTGCCGCAGCACTTTCCGTCTCAGCTCCATTCATAAAGTCAGACAAATATTGTGGTTAGACAATCGTTTTACAACCGTATGAATAATACTGGGCATTAAAAGAGCGATACTCGTTGCTGTATATCATGCCTTTTAGGAAACGTTGCAATCCATTTGATTTTTTCTCCACCACTCATTCCTTTCCAGAGTCTGGAGTTTGGAATCACAACCTTAAAGGTCTGGCCTTTTTTTTTTTTTCTCAGTCTACATATCTTTTGTCCGCCATAATTCAGTCTTATCTTCATGTTGCGTAGCTCATAACATATTTGCTTTACAGTAGTTTTATGCTGTTGACAAAGTAGACGATGTACCCTTTCAGATTCGAGGGTCTGTCCTCGCTGGATGTTGGAGTATACTCGATCCCTCGAGTACACAGTTCCACGCGACGCGAGTGGATCCCCTCCTTTCCTTGATCGCGGTCTGCAGCAGCAGCGGCAGAACCCCGACGAGGACGGGACCGCATCTGTCACTGCGGAAACGGCTGCACCCGCGGCTTCCGTTCTACGGTGTCGGATTACCACCCTATCCAGGGTTAATACACTCGACATACACCACTATCCCTTCCTCACTTTTTCAGTCGTAGCTGTCCTGACATTCCACCGGTACTACCACCGCTAAAACACCAGGATCCTACCACCCTGGCGACTCGCTTATACCTAACAACCGGCTACTCTGATTCAGACATCAAGTGGACTCCCTTGTGCAATCTTTAGCGTAACTCGACCATGCGGAAGCAGGTGCATCTGATTGTACAGACATTTGTTCAACAGTTTGTTAGAATTTTCAAAGGGCTTGTGACCTTCCACTCATCTGCCAATAGCATTTCCGATATAATCCAAAAACGCCCACGAAAAATCAATAGTCATCTGAATCCTTGTCCGGAAAAGCATCGAAACTCATCACGGAACTAATTTTACTTGTCCAAGTAAGGAGACACATGATTGAAGCAAAAAGCATTTGTTTTTACAGCCAATAGACAAACTGCTGTTATCGGATCTGCGACCTTTGGTAACTCTCAACTTTTGTCCCCCCCCCCCCCTCCCATGAAAACCGTTGCTGATAAAACGTTCTTTGAGCAGGTTGTTTTTCTGCGATCAAGGATTGAGTCGGTTGAAGCCTAAATTTTAGTATTTGCGCTACATGATTTCGTTTCCTACCTAAATGTTGGCCATTCGGCGAACAACCCCTGTTATCCACTGCGGTTTTTGTGGAAAGTTCACTTTCTCGGGAGATGATGTTAATTTCAATGAATTACCAGTCTTATAAAAATTTGATGATGATGAAATGAGTTCTGAAGAGTTCCTCCCTCTGTTTCGCAAACCATTAAGATTTGGCCCAATCAATTAAGTACGTCTGTAAAGTTGTTATTGGCATCATGTCGAAAGTCAAGACTGATGGTAATGTGGAATATCGTTGGGTCTGGAAGAAATCTTTTCAGATGATTCAGGCCTTGCACACAATAGGACTCTCCTGGTAGTTATCGTCGTCGTCAGACAACCGCCACCACGGTTGCGACGTCAAGGCAAAGAGGTCACCCAAGGGTCACGTAGTAGAACGCGAACATAGGCACAAGGCAAATGGCGCGCACGCTCACTCAGGACTTTCCGCGCCGCTGGTGGTCTCTATCGAGCTTATACGTTTGGGTTTCTATGTGTTTAACGGCACATGGAGAACCGATCATTTGGAAGAGACACACGCGAGACACGCTGCGTTCTCTAAAATCATCTCTCAGTTATTGATCCATTATTTTCAAACCATTCTTGCAGCAAAAGTGAACAGAAGTTTTCCCATCGAGGTCTGACGGTTTATCCAGTCTTTTAAGGTATTTCTTCAACGTGACATTTTTCTCTCTCTTTTTCAAGTACATTCGGAAGATGTCTTGAGATCAAGATCCGAGGGAATAACTTCTAAATATATAAATTTCCGCAATCAAGCATCGATCGAAATCTGAACAAAATCAACTCTAGGACTAACAGTGTAATCAAAACACTTGTCAAAAAAGCTGCCGAAAAGTTTGAATACACGGAATCACCCAACCTCCAAATCAACATCAAATGGTGCAAAAATGTGTCCCTTTTTCGGCTTACTTTTTTGAAATATTTCACACTTTTTAGAATGTCTTCGAATATGTAGCGATCGATTCTCGGTAGATATTTAGGTTTGAAAATTTGAAACAAAGTCCAATTTTGTACATAAGCCACGTGTTAAAATCTGCCTGAATCCCCGTATTTATTTGTATTATATTTGTTTTATGATATTGAAACATACCATTTGTACGTATTGACAGTTCACAGTTTGCTTATCGTATGAAATACCAACATGGTCCGTTGCCTCCTGGCAAAGAATTTTCAAGGATGTGGTGAAGTGTATTTACTCACACAAACGCGTTCGTTAAACCCACACACCAAAACATCGGCTGCTGAGAAAAGTTGCTGGTGTAGCACGCTGCCGTCCACCGATTCCTCGCCGAGAGATCAGAATGCATCAGAGTCGATAAGGATGGCCGAACGTTGACAAAGGATCCTATCTGTAATCGGTCCGGAACGCAATGCATACTGCATTCTGAACCGCAGCATACATAAATGTATTCGTCGTCGATTTCGACGACCATCTTTTCTTTCTTCGCTCTTTCGATACGTACCGATTTCTGGAGAATCTCAACGTCGCCTGACCCATCGGCAAGCGATATTATAATACGATGAGTTCGTATTTTCCTTCATCATTTCTTTTTCTACATCTTTTTATTTTACTTTATGAATCTTTGGATTTTTACTCAATAATCATTCCATGAAAATTCATTTTTTCATTTACTACAGAGTTGCGCTCCATTATTGCACCGTAAAACATGAATTTCCTAAAACGACACGATTAGTTTATTCTTAGCTACTGACTGCCCACATGGACGCCTACGGTCAACTGATTTCCAAGATTTCTTCAATTCTATATCTTTACGAAAAAATTTCTCAACCTAATTTGGAACTGGGATTCTTTTACTCATGGACTTCGTTTGACGCAATTTTTTCGTGCAATTATCGGCTCATTCGCGTAAAATTTTAAAACAACCGTTCAAAATACTTAATTAGGGAAGAAAATGGCGACTGCTTGAATTATGAAAAATTTCCTACTTAGAATTAACATTTATGTTTAGACGATGCGGAGTTCACAATAAAATCGTTTTTATACTAAAATAAAAATTGAAATTCGGCCTTAAAAGGAGTGAAACGAGGGTTGTGAGGTTCCAGTTCATTTTTTCGGAATATTATTGTGTTTCTTTATTCACCAAGTCTTAAAAAAAAAAAAAAAAAAAATGTATCGAATCAAGAGAGAACACTTTTATTAAACATATCTCAAAAGTTGTTTTCAGATTTTTCTGACGTAACAATTTTTATTTTACTCTGCCCATGTAAAAATCCGGGTAAAAAGTTTTTTTCAATAATATATGTTGAAAAACATATTTCAAACGACTGATCTACGATTTTTTTTCCAACAGACGTACGTTCCTCCTCAAATAAAAATATCAAATCGTATTGCAACCCTTTAATATTTTTCCTTCATATTCTTCATAATTCATCCAGTAGAAAGGATTAATTTCTCTCTTTTGTTCGTTCGTACGTAACAAGGAGGGTTACTCCCTCTCTACGTTTTTTTTTTTTTAATAATAAAAACGCGATGAAACTGAGCACACAATGGTATTTACGGCGATAAGGTTTCTCTCTTGTTCGGCAACGTGTTCTGTCAGCTTGGCTGTGCGATTTAAATATACACCCGTTGCATTGTGCCGCACATATTTGGCAATACGTATGAATATATATGAATACTATGAACGAAGACTTTTGTAAATATTTTCCGGCCGGATGATGAACGCCGAATTAAATGAGCATTAATTATCGGGAGGTCCACGCTCGTCGCGTGGGCGTGATTCATGGCAGGGAAAGAAGGCCTCCGGCTCCTCCTGCTGCCTTCTGCGACTACGCGTGTATGATCGTCTCTTTCATTCCTCGTCTCACTTCTTTTTAACTCTCTTTTCTTTTTTCCTTGGTTGCGAGTGCATCCGAACGCACTTAGCAATTTTTCTCATTGGCGTTGTCCATTCGTCGTTTTTTATTAATTCGAACATACCACAAGTACGTAGAATGCAAATTGTCATGGAATTATCAAGAAAAAAAAGCGTCAAAGCTAATTTCCAGGGTAGAAAATTTAATCAGGGCTTCGGCTGGACTCGGATTTATTTCCGACAACTCTATAACGTCCCTGATGAGGAAACCTGGAAGGTCCTTATCGGGCCAGCCACATTTTGACAATTTGAGGCCGGCCAATGTCTCAATCGTTTTGATGTTTGCTAATAATTAGTTTTTCAAATTATTCATACGTAGATTTTTGTCTCTAGATTATAATCTATTCAAATGGGAAGTAAGTTTCAAGAGGATTGACAAGGTCCTCAAAAATTCAACTGAGTAGCAACATTTTTTAATATTTTTTCTATAAATCTGACATTTTCCGATCAAAATTAATTCTGGCCATATTGGAACCCTCAATGATTGACCTTCTAGCGCCTGATTTCGCTGCGCCCTGAAATTTCTTAGTGAGGGATCCACAATCTGGCCCCTTTGGAGGCTCTGTTTTTTTTTTTTTCAGGTTATTGGCCCAATAATCCGTTACATGATGGAAACCGAAGAAAAAAGGATCTAATGCAATAATCTTTCGTTCATCACCGCGTAATGTTATTCGTGTATTGACTTTATTTATTAATAGCGGTCACTGCACGATGCTGGAAAGATTGATCAGGGCCTACCACGACTAAATTCTATCCCCTTCGTGCTCCGGGCAGCAGAGATGAAAGTTCTGTATCTTTAGTCTCTATGTGCAATATCTGCAACGCAAATACGCTGTGACGGGTGGCGTCTCTTGTGTCTTAACGTTCGTCATTTTTTTTCTTTCCACATTTTTTAAGCCTATTTTATTATTTTTATGTTTAAAGCTCTTTTTCTCTCTCTTTCTCTCTCTTTCTTTCTATCTCTTGGTGATCATACGTGTGTACGTTTTTATATCGTCCTTTTTTTTGGTTCAAGCTGCATGGACTTCCCGGCGAGTCGAGAAGCCGCACTCCCTGTGGATTGTCCGGCTTGTCAGCGGGCCCGTGCACTCTCTCCCGAGCGCACAAGCACACACGGCAGTCTCTCGTTCGCTAACGTGAACCTACGTGATCAGGCCACACGTGACTGCGGCCCATCCCATGATCCTGCTGTTCCTCTCCTCCTTCTCCTCCATCCTTTGCTTTACTGTCTTCCTCTTATTCATTCTCTCTCTCTTTCTCTCTGTCTCTCTTGCCGCTGTTCCGCACTGCACCGCTCACCTAGCCAGCGGGGCACCTGAATGATTTGCGTCCTAATCGGCCAGCGAACTCTCGCCATCCCTCGTGTGCAACCGAGACGCGATCTCTTGCGCGCCGTCGCGTCTCGATCTCTCCGACAACGCCGAGCGCCGTTGTCGTACTCGCTTGGCGCCCTGGTGCACCTCAGGATCGTTTAAAATAAATAAAAATAAATATAAAAGGAGAGTCAAACTAAAGAACGAGACGGAAGACTCTCTCTCTCGATAGATCGCGTGCATGAACGACTCACGTGCATGACTTTGAGAACCGAGACTACACCGGCGACAAAAACAGAGAGATGCTGTTGGCGTGAGATTCAATCACTTGACACGGCTGGTTATTTTGATCCTGCATTAGTTATTGATGTTTTACGCATACGTGTTATTTCATTCTTATCAGAATTTTGGTTATTACATTTTTTTCATAGAATCTTCTTTAATAACATTGTTGCTGCCAGAAAAAAGGACATAAAAACCAGAGCATTTTGAAAAACATTCACAAGTTTAGATGCAGAACAATCAATTGATTTGCTAAACCATTTTTTATCCTCAAACAAATCAAAGTTGGAAAAAATGTCAAACTGTAGTCATCCTAGCCCGTTCGGAAAATCTGACCGTTTGACATCTGGTCGGGATCGTAATGAATTTGATTGGAGTCTTTAATCTTGCGTTTCTGCTTTCTCGGGCCTTATTCATTTTTGTCGTTAGTCTCATGTCATTTAGAAGGAATGTTTTAAGAATGTTTTTCGTTTGTGTATTCTCGCTGCAAACTCGTTTATATTTATCTTGCTTCTCGGGCCAGGAGATCGTTCCTGAAGACCACGTGGAAACGTTGAATGAAGAAAACAACGAGGTGATTGCTGTCAGGATCGCGTTACCCAAGAGATTCCTTGCGGGGGTTCCTTTAGGCTCCTCCAAAGCTACATGATACGAAAAAGTGACTGAGAGACTCCGTTGCACCGTATACGGACAGTTCTGGCCACGAAGATGGCAGTTGGACTCTGTTAGAGTTGCTGAAGTCGCATTTGGTGCTGGCCAAGCCATCAGGATCAAATTGCGTCTCTTTTGCTCCCGCGTCTATCTTTCTCTTTTTTTCTCCTGCACTGATTCTCCACACAAAGAGAGATTTCTCTCCTTCTCGTTTTATCCCGGACTAACGCACCACCCACTCTGACGTAACTGCTCGGCAAGAAGAAAAGAGGGAGACTTCTGATGGCGAGACCAAAGGTGCTCATTTGCATCGAATATATCGCTGCATTTTCCCGAGTCTGTGTTAGGACACATCCACATTTTTATCTTCTCTTTTCACTGCACATGCCACCAGGAGACAAGAACGTGACCAGGATTGTCCATCGCTCTGAAGAATGGCATTGTATGTCCGTTGAGGAGGAAACTATGGGGCGATTGATCCACGTGTTCAGCCCATCTGCTTAGCAATCTTCCTTCAACTTTCTAGCCCGTCCCGGCTGAACTTGAACTCGAGCAAATTTTCATCCCAATGTCCAGTTTGTTGTTTTTTCTTTGTTTTTTTTTCTGCCGCAGAAACTTGGACAGAGTTTATATCAAATGGTAATCCAGTGGGTTATGATCACGCTCCAGGGACTCGGTGTCTCGATCTTTCCACTCGTTTCGTTTCTTTACGAGCAACTTTACGATCCAGGGTGTATTTCGAATACGCGTGCGCTTCCAAGAGCGCCTTCCATCTCAGGGAACGACTGAAATACGAGAAAAGGGAATGAGAAAAAAAAACAGCAATAGTTGGATGAGAACGTATATTTACTGTGTATGAGGATCCAGCGTGAAGGGAGGTCGATGCACAGGTGGTTAGGTGGCTGGTGTGAAATGTAGCTGGTGGATATACTTCCAAACATGTATATATCGAGGACATGTAAATATATACATGTACAGGGTGTGCTGCCATAATCAGAAGTCATTTTTTATCCAATTCCTCCATCAGGTCAATAGGTAAAGTATAGAAACTGATGCTGACATGGCAGGCAGACATCCAACATGAGACCCCGATGACACCTTAGAATAAAGTTATAAACAAAGATCCTTGGACTCTTTTAGATCTTCTTGGACTTGAGGTTTGATACCTGAGGTAAGTTTCTGGTATTGAACGATGGAGACAGGACACCCTGTATGTGTGTACATACTTTGCAGGGGATAATAAAGAGTCGAAGGCTCGCGTGCGCAGAGCAAACTCGACGAGAGGAGGCTTCCTCTCGTGCTCGTACATATGTAGACATCAGAATGCAGCACGTGGCTACGAACTACTATTCCTGGCTGGAATTCTTTTCGGAAAGGCAGTGTACCACGATGAAGACTGTTGGCTTGGCTGCGGATAGATGGATAAATTCTGGATACATTGTAGGAGTGAAGAGCGAAAAGCTGGTCCTTTCAAGACACTAGAATCTTCTGGTCACTCAAAACTGCGCACCAGTTGGATGTGCGACCTTGCTCAGGTCACCGGCCAAGTGAAAACAACTATTTTATCAAGTCTCTTGATTTTTCCTTATCCGCTGAACGAGTGGGAGGAAAAAAGGAGTAAAGGGAAACGTCACTCGTGGAAGGTTCCAGGGGACACGTGGATGGAAGTTGCGAAAGAAATCTTCTACCGCACTAAGAATCTCGTGGTCTGGGTGAATAATAAAACAACGTACGGGCAAAGATAGCAATGGTAGGATCGCGCCACGAACCTCCATATATCTCGCACGAAACAAGGTCTCTCTCTCTCTCTCACACACTCTTTTCTGTCCTTATATCAGGAGACTGTTTTATCCGGTGGATATATACTTTCGGCCTGAAGCACCCAATGAAAAATCGGATTATTATCCCGGACCTGGAGCTTTCACGTCGCAGAGGGCATATCCAGTTTATGTCCGCGGGAGATGCGTCGCGAAATTACTCTCGCGCACTCCGGGACACTTTTTTGTTACTTATATTTTTTTATGATCTGCCCCACTCCGCCATTCGGTCGTCACAATGTCGAATTTATATTTTGGGTGGAGAGATAATAAGCGTTTATAAATTATGTACATATGACCTTGGCGTTGACCCGCATGTACGCTTACCTGGTAAACGATGTTCATTTTTATAAGAGCGGATTACGCAGCGTGGGTGTACTTTCTTTCGGATTCGCTACTTTTTATCTTGTACCATTATACTTGAAGAGAAATTCTTTTTGTCGTCGATTAATGATGGCGATTAGTTGCACGTTAATGCTGATCGGACTTCGTGAAATCAAGAACGTCTCGTTTTTTCCTCATTTATATGCTTTGGCAATGAAATTTTTTCATTTTCATTTTATTCTTGGTTTTTTTTACCACAAAGATTAACTCCTCGATGATTATTTGACGAAAAAGTTTAGCAAGACTAGGCCGAGAACTGGCCTATGCCAACACCGTTCACCAGTACGTCGGGTAACGGTGTTGTATGGGCACCCACATGGAGCATTAGCCTATTACCACCCAGGATGTCTCGTGTTCGGTGCATCAGTGCATCGATCTCATCTCGCGCTTGCTTGGTCCATCGCAGTCTCTCTCTCTCTCTCTCTTCCATAGGATCATCTCAGGCTCTCAACATTCTCTCTCGGCGCACATTGAAGTCTTATTTATTGTTCAAGAGAGTCTTTCAAGAGGTGCATCTCACCAGAGCTCCGTACTGCTCGCACACATTGATCTGACATGCTCTCGTATCGTATTAAAGCATAGATACATATGTGTGCAAACTCTTTCCTCGCTCGATTATCTCTTCGAGTTATTATAGGATGAAAAGAGTCCGAGGCACTCGCGCCGCTTCTCCAACCACAATTCTTTCTATCGTCATTCCTTTTTTTTTTCATCATCATCTTATAGTCCCGTCTCTCTCCAATCGCCAGCTCTTGATCAAGGCAAGTAGGAAGAAAATCCAGCGGGGGGATCGCATGAGATGCACTCGTCGAGAGTCCTGCAAACTCAGCGGTTAAAGGTCGCAGAGAATTCTCGATAAGGGTCACACATACACATCCAGACCTCCATTGAATCTATGCCCACCGCATGGATATTGAATGCTCTCTAGAAATGTTTCGCCTTCCTGGCCTCAACGAGGTCCAGATATCGACCCTTACATATTTCAGATAAGAGCCATCCTTAGTTCTCTCCACTTTTTGCATTTAAAAATATCACGCGTGTGTGGGTGCGATTTTTTTCTTCTTTTTCCATGATCCTTACATATGCATTTACTCTTCGTTTCTACCACGTCATTGTGGGCCTCGTTCGCGTTACATCCTTCGCGCTTCCTCATCGCACCCCCATCATCTCAAGAGCTTCCTACTTCGACTTCAAATATCGAGTTTACTATTATTCGTAACATTGGGTTCCACATCATCCAATGATCTCGATCAGGATCAATGATGAGATCACCTCATCGACCAATCACTTTAAATGAGACCTTTGCCAGTTGGCAGTTTTCATCAAGTTTTAAGTCCATGATTGATTCATTACCGAATTGTTTAAGCAAACAACATTGTACGAAAAATAATTAAAAAATAAACGGAACGAATTGCCCAGTTTTTTGTTTGTTTTTTCTAAAAGAATTATTCAATAGTTTGCCTCATTGAGGTTCTTATTTTCCATTTTGAATCTCGATACATGAGAGATGTAAACAATTGAGGATTCTGCAAAAATCTATAAGGATCTTTAATGTGAAATATTTGATGGGAGGATTATTTTTTCAAATGAATATTTGAAAGAAATGTCATGGTTATTGAAAATCCATGTTCCAAATACTTCCAAGATGTCAGAGGCGAGTGCCATTTTTGGCTGGGAAGCTTCTTAACGCCTGAATAAACCAAACAAGAATAACGGATTGCTTTTTATAGCATCGATCTGATAACTCTTTTTGTTCGTGGTATAAGAAAAAAAAAAAAGAAAAAAAAAGGTGAAGACGTGAGGTAACGAGAGATTTTGACACGCGTAGAAAAATGGAAAGTACCGGATGGTCCCGTTGCTCGGAACTGGGATCTCTCTGATCAGCGCGAAAAATATATGGTCACCGCGTCGCCACAGCGTCATCGGGAAAGTAAACTCTCTCGTATTGGCTCGACAAGATAGAGGATAGATACGAGCGGTGAACGCCGTCGCGTCGTATTATGCAAAACGTCACGGTTACCAGGCGACTTGGGCCTCCTATAATGCTCTCTTATGGTGGCAGAGAATATATATAACGTATTAATGTGTATACACATATATACGTAGACATGTCAACGTGGTGACCGCAGCATAAAAGTAGCCTCGATTCGATCGACTCGTGAAACCGTCTCAAGAGAGAGAGAGAGACAGACCACCTCAGAAGATCGAAGCGATCCTCTGGCGTCTCGCCCGGTGTCTATAATTACGTGTATTGCGATAGGACGCGAGAACGGCATCGAGGAACACGTCATTACTTATATGACAGAGATTCAGATGTCCTAATAGCTTGAGATTCAAAAGAGAGACAGAAATAATGGAGTGAGAAAGAAAAATTATCTCATTACATTTTCAAATGTCAGTCATTAACGACCAGGTTATTTATGATGCCAACGTCTATGGGAAATAAGGGTTTGGACAATAGGTCACTAGCTTCCATGAGTTATTGGTAGCGATTGTTCGAAAAATTGCATCAGACTATTTGATGTACTACTTGGGTCGGTTGGACCCGTGACAGATTTTGTCTATTGATTAATAAACAAAAATACTCAAATTGATGGAATTTTTGAAAATTTAAACTGAGTGAGTGATTGCGCGTCACGATTACTCAGCCGATTTTTTTTCAATATTTGGTGATTTTTTTTGTTAATCTCGATAACCGTTTTCCCCAAAGTCTGAACAAAACCGTAATTTTCATCGCAGGAGCACATTAAACCCCATGGAAAATGATGTGAGAATTAAAAACAAGAAAATGTATGGTTACAATTGATAATTTTTTATTTCAAACATATTCAACCCCTGAAACTCGGTAAATTTGAATAAAATCTAATGCGTTGTTGTTTTTAATCTTCTCATCATTGTCGTGACGATTTTTCAAATGTATGATTTTTGAGTTCTTTTGTTAACAGTCTGTGGATCTCCTATGTTTGGGCCAGTACGGATTAAAGCAACTTCTAACTCAACCGGATCCATGGAAATCTACGTGTGTTACGTGTTATGGTAAAGGAAAGATACATTTTCCAAGTGAGTAGTGTGGTCTAGCGCATCACCATATAGGAGAATAATGCGACATTTTTTATAACCTTTTTTCTCTGTTCTTTCCCCTTTATTCACTTTTCGCTTCTTCTTCTTCTTCTGGTTTCTCCGGTACCGCGGCGATGCTGCGTTAAAGTTGCAAGGATGTTAAGAAAAGGCAAGAGATGAGAACTGTTGGTCTTACGACGTTGATATTCCGTACAAGGTACGTTCTAAACGTTCTCGTTCTTAAAGTCTTTGAAGCAGACTATGGTACAAGCGCATCGGGACCGTGTGTTTGAGCCTCCAAACCCGTAGCTTATCTCCAAGATGGCCGCATTCTACAAACAACCTAAGAGAATAGCTAAGCACCTATATCAGGAATACTATTATCTGCGGATGTAGGCTATACAGATATGGATCGGATTGGTATAAGCAGGATAAGCAACATTTGTTAAACAACCCTTAAATAACGAGGGAAGAAGTGCCATTTGAAGCTCATGATAGCAGGAATGATGCTGATGTTGTTGAAAAGCGTCAATGGCCGGAAGTCAACAAATCTGCCATGCTGATGACATGAGCAAGGAGAATTTTTTGGAATTCGGGAGCAGCCCTGGCCCAAAATCTTGGCCCTTGTAATTTGGAACTATACCAGAAATGAGGTTCCAGTTGGAATGTGACCAACTGCGGAACCTCCAACAGTTCATCCAAATGGTAACAGTTCCCTATGTCCGTTGGTAAGAGCTGCAATGCTTTTCTGCTGATTACATATTTTAAATATACCGTATATGTTACTGGTCTCCCTTATTCAGTTGGATTTTTAAATTTGTTTTCTTATATTAACTGATGTTCCCTTTTCTCTGGTGGTGGAGAAGAGCATCTCTGCAGTTATGATCGGAGAACATGGTCAACACGAGGAGGAGAAAGACCATTGTTCGGCAAAGGCCGGGGAGCGAGAGAGGGAGAACATGGCCGAGAAGTCCGCAGACGCTGTGTGCACTGCTGTTACGTTCTCATCTCGTTATATGAGTGGCCGCACTGGTCGCGGGTATGCTCCTGAGCCAATCTGGTGGAGCCAAGTGGCTAACACGCGCTCCGTAGGATATGTGCCCTCGAAGAGATAAAACAGCAGCATTATAGGGGAACTTATTTTCCGCTCTCTGTCTCTCGTTCTTTGGATACATTCTGATACCGCGGTACAGGGCAAACGCCAAGCGAGAACTTGGGAGATACCCCATACAGGTCCAGGAGTGCATCTAATGGGGCGACAATCGCATATCGTTAGGGATACAGTCAAAGACAAAAGAGTCCCTTTGCGGCGTCCAGGAAATCGATAAATACTGCCATATGCCGTAAACCCGGATATTTTGACAGAGATGCCGATTGCCATTCACTTGTAGAATGTCTTTCACTTGTTTTTCGCTACATCCTTCCCGTTCGTGCGGTGGTAAAAGGCCGCGCTTTATATTTCTTTAGTGACGATGTCCAAGACCCCTCCTCCGCTACCTTTAGGTTTCTTTTCCTCTCAGCTATGCTCGTGCACGCACTTATACACCTACACGCTGCACCGACTAAACAAGAATTAAAAAAAAACGACTAGAATGCATGCGCACGCGTTTACGATCGTCTGCGCAACACCGAGAAGAAAGAGCACGCGCGTGCGCGTCAAGAAGACAGCGTGTAAGCGACAGAGCGCGAGAGAGAGGGACCCGAAAGAGATGGAAACACATGCGCCGTAGATCGACGCAGAAGAGCAAAAACTTTCGCCCTTGGCTCTTTCGCGCGTACTCTCTCTCTCTCTCTTTCTCTCTCTCTCTTTCTCTCTCTTACTCCTCTCGTTGCTCTTATTTAAACAACATACCGAACTCGTTCGCTGGCTGAATCTCGTCGGCCACAACACTCCGGATCTCTTAAGACTCCCCCGCCTCCCACTATACCTGCCAACTTTGCAAGACCGTTTCGCATATACGTGTATAAACATTCTCACCTTCTTTTCGCCTCCTCCTTGTAGAAGACTGTACTCGCGTATTTGCGGCATTCCCTGGCGATGGCATCAACCAACAACGGGAATAATCCGGTATAACTTTCTCGTATATAACTCATTTGTTTTGGCCACTAACAAAAATCTGCAAATTCGTTAACATTTATTCTTTATCATTTTCTTTGATTTTTTTACTTCCAATTTACTTCCACACAAATTTCAATCTCTTGACCATTTTCACTGTAATTTAGTATCCTATGAATTGCCTTTTTTTTTTTTGTTTCTTTTGCACATTCTGTCAATTATTCACTATTAATTATCCTTTGCCATGTTTTATATATTTGCGTGATATCGGAACATCGTCCTGTCATAAATACGATTCACCAGAGTTTCCGTAGCTCGTGTATTATATCAATGCAGCAGGCAAAGAAGAATCTCACCCGTGGCGACAAACGGTGGCTCTCTTTTTATCCTTCGAGGATTAAATACGTGATGTGTCCTGTGAGGGAAGAGATCGCTCGGCTTGTATACCAGAAAACCGAGTCTATGTCTTGGCCGATGAGATCTCTTCTCGTTCTCAACGATAAACGAGATTAGTGCATTTACAACTAACACGTATGTAGATTTATATACATATATTTATAGTTGAACGAAATACAAAAAAAAACATATATTTATATATACGAGTCACCCTCGTGGACATTTCTCACGGCTCTAATTACCTGCCAGCATGTGGGCCTCTCTCGTGGGGATCGCACACTCACCGTATGTGTATTAGCATGTGCCGATTCCCAACCGATCGGTGGCGGTATGTAAGACGTGGAAGAAAGTAAATAAACAGAAAAAAAAACAAAAAAAAAAAACATTCAAGAGTCACGAGTACGTGCACCTTGTTGAAGAAGCAAAAATACTACTGAATAAATAAATAAATAAATAAATAAATAAATATATGTAGACCAGGAATAGTATATTCCAGATAACTCGTCGATGGCATATTATTTTTGCCATCGATTCACAACATATATTTCCACAACTCATTTGATTTTTTAAATCGACTTCACTAATTATCTGTATCCAACGATATCAAGGGAATGATTCTGTACAATTATAAAAAAAAATCTTCATTTTTTCGTTAAATGTTTTCAGAATGTCTGAAGAGTCTATTTTTCAGGGAATCTGAATCAATTTGTCTGTGAAATCGGTGATTTAGGCCGTAACTTGAAATGGTTGTCTCCGCGAAACTGTAGTTCTTTTGGATTATTTAATAAAATCGTCGAAAAAAGTCTTTTCTCCTGCATTTCTCATTTTTTTCATTCCTACTTCCATTTTTTTTTGTTTTTTTGTTTTTCAAGGAGTTTGGAGTAACTCGAAGATTTGCGTTGGATTTTAAATGACGACTGTTTGATGATTTTTTTTTGTTTTTCGGAGATAAGTTGCTTGAAACGAAATTGCATAAAAGTAAGCATATTAGTGACAGAAAATAGTGTCCCACTTGGTGGTGACCATTTAGCTTGGAACGGATTAAAAAGGCTATCGGTTCGTGATGCACCTGTGCACCTGCATTTTAGAGGATGAAAAATATTACAGTTAAGCATGTACGATAACACACCATCTCTGCGGTTGAGGCTATCGCGAAGCTTTTATCTTAAACTAACTAAGCGAATACAATTCGTAGGTTGAAATTGATTCCGGGAATGAGATAAAGAGGAATAGAAGGGGGCGCGTAGAACGATCCCGAATCCAGCAATGTTCCGAGAGCTACCAGTTATTGTAATGCGAGCCACTAAAGTCTCGTTTCACTTCCTCGATCTGGGTAACGAAGTTTCTCCACGCTTTAGGGCTTGTTGACCCTCGGTGCATGGATGGCTTTACGTAAAACAAAACAAAACAAAACAAAACAAAACAGACTG
Organism: Campoletis sonorensis; assembly: GCA_013761285.1. Classification (NCBI taxonomy): domain Eukaryota; kingdom Metazoa; phylum Arthropoda; class Insecta; order Hymenoptera; family Ichneumonidae; genus Campoletis; species Campoletis sonorensis. Next base: position 29,092 of record JACEOJ010005896.1, on the reverse strand, counting down.
AAACATAAGCCGAGCATTTTCATGAAACGAGAGGACGACGACGAACAAACGAGCCATATTGCGCTAATAGCGAATAACTCGTGGAATTTAACGATCCTCGTGGAATTTCGTGATCTTCGAATGATATCGGACGATACCTAATGAGAATACGCTTCAAAAAATACTTTAAATAAAGTGAATTAATGTTTTAAGTAAACGTAGAGTAAAGTGCTCCATAATGATCCCTTCAAATGCCTTAAACCATTCCTTTTTATTTAATCGCCTCACTCCAAAACTAAATTTCAATATGTCAGATTTTCATTATTGGATATGACAAATTTTAATTGACTGCTAATTAACCTTCGTCACTAATTTTATTAGTGTGATTTTTTTTTACAATTAGTGCTCAATTAGTTTTTTCATGCGAGTAATGACTCAATGAAAAGTGTGCTTTACGTTTACCTAAAACGTTTCCAAAGGTTTATCAGTTGCTGAGTTTCTACAATTGAATTTATCTTTAAGGAGATCGATACTAACGATTTTTATTATCAATGTTTTTGGCCTGGAATTACCTACTATTAAAATATACTAAATAGCACAGTTTATCTTTCGTGCTTTAGTCATTATCTTAAGCATTTAAATAGCCGATAATAAAGAGAGTGGCTGACAACTGGATAACGCGCTACCAATAAGTCTTCTTACCCTGTTAAGAAAAACATTGACTGTGTTACACCACCTGGTAAAAGACAATCGCGATGAATGCCACGATCTATCATAGTCAAAGCAACATAATAATGTCTTAACCACACAATACGTCTGGATCGAGTGTTAAATAATACAAAAAGGGAACACGCGCTTAACGCGCGTGTCTTCATTAAGTTTATCCGCGTTGCATTATATTATAACTCGGAAAGAAATGAATTGCAAAGAGAGAAAAAAAAGCCGAAAAAAGAAAAACATTCCAATTCATAATTTGCACAATGTGGCCGCGGGCTTTTAAGGATCAACGGAGAGGTTAAATAACGAATGAAAGCGAAGGAGTTTCGATGGGGAAAGGATTGTTGTTAATACGTGTTACATGCGATGACTAATTCACGTTGCGATAACCCACCTTCGCGCTAATTAATCCTCGCGTTATTAGGCTCGACCTTATCGCTCGCTATACGTGGCTCTTTCTATTGTCCAATGGGAGCAACTCCGAACCTTTTATCTTATAATTATCGTATGTACCGGTGGTTCGACCATGAATCCTCAATTTTCTTCTAATAATTTACTTCAGGATTAAATTTTACATCGAGTATAGTCTTTCGATTAAAACTTCTCTCTGAGAAATTATCAAGGAGGGAAGGATTTAGTCCTTTATTGAATTCAATATTTACAATAAATTTTACAAATTCATTATAATTATGCCACCAGAAAATTGAAATATTTCGTCTATATCGTTTATTAATTATTCAGTTTTTTGTCAATGAAAATCATGAATTTTTTAGTAATCATCTAATTTTTATACCGAAATTTGATTCCCTGATTCTCCCTAAAGATAAGCTGAATAATTACATTGCATGACTTGTACTGAAACTGGTCACTGCTCAAAAAGATCATTTTTGTGATTTTTTTCTTGAAATGGATTTGTGTTGTTGTTAAAGAACGAAAAAATGAAATTTTTTCTTTGACGTTTTCAGCTCAGATTTCTAATTAGTGAATCCGGAAACTTTTGATTATGAAAATTGAAGGAATTTCAATAGAAGAAATTGAAGAATTTATGGGTCAAAAGCTTAAGGGAGAAAATAGAGAATAAAGGAGAACAGAGAATCGGAGAATCTCGGGAAGAGATTCGTCTGCGTTTATTTTATTTAAAATGCATTAACGCGGGTGTATATAAATGTATAAAAGGTTTTACTGGCCCGGAGCAAAATCAAGTGAGAATATGCGAAAGAGGCGTGTCAACCTGCCAAATATTATGGAAATTTATTCGTCCGAGGGACTCGCGTAATGGATTCCCGGCGTGCCCGGTGCCGGAGGAATCACCGCTTGTTCATGTACACAGGCCGAATCCGAAGCTGCCAGATTCGTTGGGTACTTACCCTTTTTGGAGAAAAAGAGAAGGAGAAAAGTGTCTGATTCGAGGATGACGAAAAGTGAACGAAAGAGAACAGATACAAACGCGAAAGATACTTGGAGATAGCAGTCAAAATAACTTGTTAAAAGTGCAAATGAAATTTGAAAAAATAAATCACTCGTGATGGGATTTTTTATTTTTACATATCAACATATAATTATAAAATTAATTTGACGCTATCATTCACTGTCAAAATAACCGTTACGCACTCCAACCTCACGATATACGTTTCAAAATGTTTTTTTACTCATAATTATAAGATTTTTTCCTTTAAAATACGAAAAGAGTTAACGTGAATCATTTTATTTTTCTATTGGCACGTAAATAATCGTATGAGAATTTACTGTGGATAGTAAGAATCGAACCGCTCGTTTGAAACGATTGGTATTGAAACGATTTAAAGACTTCAAAAAATGTAGTCCCTGCGCTGGAGACTGGGTCAATGCGACCCGAAAATTCATCCTCTTGTTATCAGCAGTTTTTTCATCAGTTGCAATTAAAATGAATCAGAAGTACACTTCGAACATTCCTCAATATGTTTGCATCATAAAAAATTCAAAGATCTATCAAAAATGATTGTTTAAAACAATTATTCTTAGATTTTTACAAAAGCGATATAATTTCACTTAAAAAAAATCATAATTTCAGCAATTTCAAGTATTTTTGAGATCAACGACCGCTAAAACACTCATAACGAGTGCTTTTTTTTTTTTGAAAAAAAAATAGTGCAATGACATGATTTCCCAAAAAGTTATTTATTTGAATCGATGAACTTGGCTCATTTTTTTAGTCGAAATATATCTTCAATAATGTTTAAAAGAAGCCCTGATAGTCCTTGAAAATATAACAGAGATGATAAAGCCCAAAAAATAGGTGTGGGTCAAAATGACCCAGTGTGTCTACAAGAGTTTGATTGAACCGAAAATTGATTAATTTCTCACATTTTTCCTTGTTCTTGTGATTCCCCGCTCGTAATTTTCCAAATATAATTCGTTTGTAATTTATCTCCACGTTTTTAAATAGCCAACGAGGTATAATTCCGTTATTGCGGGTGGTACGAACGACAAGTTTAAATAGCAGAAAAATCATTTGTACCTGAAGCTAAGCTCGAAGGGATGAGTGCAAAGTGAGCAGAAAATTAATTCCGATCGGTTTTTTTTTTTTGCACTCACGATTCCACGTGACGCTCGAGAGAACACCGGATCTGCTGCTCTTTCACGTCACTCCCTCCCTCTTTTTCTCTTCCCCTTAGTCACTGTCTCGCTTCTTCAGTTTCTCTCGTTCTTTTTGCTCCTTCGTACATTATTTCGCACTTGTTTCATCGCATCTTCGCGCTCTCCCAGTCACGTATTTTGTACACAATTACACATTCACACATACGAGCACAAAATACACGTCAGACATGACAGTGTCACGTCGCCTTGAGGCAAAAATCCTCATAAAACGAGACACGCTTTGCCCCGAGAGATGGAAAGTTACGAAAATAAGAAATAAAATGAAGAAGCAGATAAAAGCAACAAGAAAAAAGGGAAAGATGGAACTCTGTGAGAAAAGGCTAAGTGGATAAGGTGCTAAGTGTAGCCCGAGGTCGAAGAATTTCCATTAATATTAATAAAAATATTTGAATATAAACAATTATCATTTCATAATTGCCGCACTTGAAATATTTTATATTTTTATAATTAAGTCAAAATCGACTTGATCATTCAACTTTACGACTTGATCATTAAACTCGAGTGAGGTCAGTACTTGGTTGGGTGACCATGCATGCTGGTTCATTGGCCATGCATCGGCTCGCGTATATCAATCACTGAGCGGGAGGCAGTTTGTCAACTGATGGGATCGGGTCATAAGGACCCGCAAAGGTATACGCAGGACAAATGAAAATAATAACCATAATAATAATAATAATAAATTTATTATTTAAAATCGAAAAAATAATAACAATCTACGTACAAAAAGACGAAGAATTAAGAAAGCATATTACGCGTGGTATATTTAGCCGAACTGAACGAGAGTTTGCTCCAAGAGTCAGGCCCAATTATTGTGGCCCTTTCGAGAGGCAAAAGCCCTGGGGGCACTTTACGGGACTACTGCTTGGTGGGGTTAGCCACAAAAAATGAACTAAAACCCCGTTATTATATGATTGCCCGGGCGTGAACTCCAGCTTCCTCGTTTGCTTTGCCTGATTTTTTATCCTCTCGATTATTTTTTCCTCGAGTGCTTATTAGCTTTTTTATTCTTTGACTGAGAGATACACAAACGACTCGACTCGTGATGATGCAGAGACGAAAAGAGACGTGCCAGAGACTCGTATTAATTAGCAATAAATATAATGAGTGCTCGTTTATGTATTTTTACGAGAAAGACAAAGATGCGAAGCTCTGACCAACTTTAATTGGAGAATAATCTGCAACGAGTGTGTGTGTGTGTCCACAGGTGGCAATCTTGTCATCAATTAAGCACGTGTGTTAATTATAAACACAACACTATAAATAGCTGAGGATTATTAAGGTGGAACGCTACCTTATTTAAAAAGAGAGGGATGTTAAGGTGAATTGGTAGAAACTTTCCAAATCTGAGTAGAAAATTGAATAAGTTTTTCATATTGGTTCTTACAGAAAAGCTTGAAAAATGGCAAAAAAACATTGAGAAACAAGCTTTCAAAATGAATTCCGTATTCAACCCGACGATCTTCGGTAACACTTCCACTCTCCCTTTTAGACAAATAATGTTCATTTGTACGCATTAGTCCGAAGCCGCAATTGTGGCATTAAAAAAAAAAATCTCATACGACAGCAAGAAGTTCATTTATTTTACATTCAAATGTAAATTCATTAAAATAAAAATCTTCACGATTTCACGTGCTGTCTTTTATCGTTTCGTAAGATTGCAACAATAAAATTAGTAATTTGAGTCTTTTTGGTGCAGCAATGACCAAGTTTGGCATCTGGGAGCTAGATTTTAGCCTCGAGTTTGTTTCCAATGGTAATGAAGAGACTTACAAAGTAACTGGGGACTGAAGATAATCGACGCGAGAATGAAATAGTAAATAAATTGAGAAAGAATGGAAGGAGTGACGGTGTATCTTGTAAATTTCTCGTTTATGCGTCATGGAGAAGGATAGAAAAGATAAAAAGAAAGAAGAGAGAGAAAGAGAGAGAGGAAAATAGGTGGGAGCTTAAAAGAGGCTGCTTAGGTATGTGGAACGAAAGAGGTTTGTATGGGCCACCAGTTCTCTGTCACCTGTTCCATCGTCGTTTTATTCGTTCACTCTATATCTTTCTCTTTCTTTTCTTGGTCATCGGGCAAGTAAAAGAACGAATGAGACACCCACGTCTATGTTCCTTTCTCTCAATATAAACGTACACTGTACAGTAAACGATTTGCACTCAAACAGAAAGGCGTAACTCCAAAAACTTCATCTCAAACGTCAATCGAACTTGCGGCCTTTTCGTTCGTCAGTATTTCATATTATAATATATATAAAGATATACAGTAATCTGGTTCTTGTTATCTTATTCTCTATGCAAGAGGACGTTATACGTGAGCGGACATACGGGTCGGCAGGTGCGTAAACGCGCGTTATTCTATTGGCTTCTCCGTCGTCTTTTTTTTTTTTCCTCATTTTTTTTTCTCTTGCACATTCCCTTTTTTTCATCTTCTCTCGACTTCGAGATCAACCTCGTACTTAACTACTTTCGGATAATAAAATCGATCGGTTACATGGATCAGTAAGTTCATAATTAATTCTCGAGTGCTCCATTTTTTATGTTTTGTTATTCATTTATTTTTGGTACTAATTTTTTAGAATTAATTATCGTATTATTTGTGCTCCAGTTTAATTTTTTTCTTGTTTATTGAATTTTTGAAGAAATTTCATCATTGTCGTTGATTATTTCCAATTAATGATTTGATTTTTTGACATGTGTCACTTTGGAAAATTGTTATAATTGTCTTCACCACTTGTTTGGACGATAATATTTTTTCAATAGTCAAGTTTTTCTCCATTTTTCCAAACAAAGCTTTTTTCCTAATTGAAAAACAGAAGAAAAATATTTTTGCCTTTTTCTCAAGCTTTCGTATGAACGAAAAAATCATGAGAAATTGTGCAATGAAAATACTCTCACGAACGTCTCTAACGTAGAGGTTGGTGCTAATTAATTTGTACATGTGGAATGTATAGGAAATATTGAACGAGACCTCAATTTGTCCTGATAAACAAATTTAGAGGATTTTTTACATTTCATATTGTTATTTATCCCTGCCATGATTTTTTTTTTTTTGTATTTTTTCATCACTAGTCGTTCTTTTGAATCTTGACGAGAGACAAGAAAAGAGGCTCTTTTCTGAATGGTTCATCGGAGCGCGTGGCAAATCGATAATCGTTCGTCCGCGGTGAAAAGATCTCTTCGCACAAGCCTCGGACGACTTGAGTCTTCAATATTATCGATCGTGGCGTTGAGATTTTACCTGGTCTCTTGATGCGGAGTTACGTGTATCGCGCGGTTGCAATGCACCGACTAACGTATCCACGTGCGGTTCGTTTCTTCGCGGCTCGATCCGGATGATCGCGAATTATCGTTTTACGCCCATTCCTCGCGGACGTGGTACTTTTAAGGGGGGAGATCCCTTGGTTCATTTTCCGAGTAGGAGAGTGAGGGTTCCAAAAAACGTGGGGTCAAATTGACCCGAGCCAAAATGAACTTTTGAGAAGAAAATTCAGTTGCACTTTTTCTTAAAACTCCAACAACAGCAAAGCTGATTGTGTTATGATATTGAATCTTGCTCCATTAGCTTAGTCAGGATTCGTACGATTATTTCAAAAAAAAATGTCGAGAAAAATATTGATTACATATTTCTATGCGTATTTTTTCATCTGTACGAATTGTTTAAAAAAAAAAAGAGTTCCAGTCCCAGTTTTTCGACTTTCCAACTACCCCTGACCCCTTAACGACCGGGAATTATTGAATAAATTGGAAAATAGTGAATAAGAGTACAGGCTGGAAAAAGCAAAAGAGAAATAAACGATCGAGAAGGTAGTTCGAAGGTGGAAGAAAAGGACATGGAGAAGAACTGGTAGAAAACGGGTGTGGGTGCATACAACGGGGTCAACGGAGTTCAACGCCGGACTACGGCGTTTCGCCTCCGGACCCGCCGTCCCAGAATTGCTTTTTTCTCTTTTTTTTTCCAATTTCTCATTCTCTCTCTCTTTCTCTCCCACGCTTAATACGGATAGGGACGATCCTGAACCTGTGCCTGTTTTGCATTCAAGAGTCGTCTCTTATTTTTTCTCTCTCTTCCGCGTATTCTTTCTCGTATTTAGCCGTTTGCAAGCGCGATCGTTTGGTCTTGACCTCGTGTCGACGAGACGCGCGGTTAAACAAAATTCCATCAACTCTCCGTTTTAATATTCTTTTCTGTCAATTTTTCATTATTTTTATAACAAACTATGGCTCTTGGCTTCATTTCTTTTTAATTAACGAAACGATGCGAAAAAAAAATAATAATAAAAAAAAACACCTTTTTTCTTAAGGGATCACTTGTGATGATCTGCGACCAACGAAAACTAATCGAAGCAAAAACAGTGATGGGGAAATCTGAAATCTTTTTTTAACAAACAAGATGTCCACAGGTTCGCGTCTTGGTCTTTATGGTTATTTCTATGAATCTAATCCGATCTTGATATCAAAATGAAAAAAAAAACGATATTACCAGTAAATCAAATAAACCGATTGTCACTAATCGTTAGTGACGTTAGTGACAGAATCCTCAGAAGTTCTAATAGTGTTAATCCATTGGTGGAGCAAGCTTTCCGTCGTCACTAATATCATTAGTGACGTTTTTTTCCAAAAGTATTACAAGTAATTTTCCATAAAACTTTGATAAAACTCGGGAATCGGGATTTTTGGGGATCGAACTAGCTCCAGATTTCAACGCGAACTGAAAAAATCACTTTGCAATGTAATTGGATTGTGAAATTAGCATTTAAATGAAATAATGAATAAATTTATCATTCGTTATCCCGCCATCCAAATCAATGGCGCGGATTGGACCGACATGAAACTCACCCGAAGTCAAGCGAGGATCGGATTTAGATCGTTGACAATATCGAGGTCTGAGGCTTAATGTTATGAGTCGTTGGACATGTGTGTGTGTTAATGTGTATTGAGACCTGCGGCTATATGCGAAACAGGTGAGGCACCTGCTTCTTCATGCGCTCACAACCTGTGCGCGCGATCAGCAGCAGGAGGAACAACATTGCGGAGAGGAAAGAGAAGAGCCGGCGGGCGACCACGTTGCTTTGGCTTCTTTCGCTTTTTTCTCTCCCTCTCTCTCTCTCTCTCTCTCTCTCTCTCGTCTTTCTCTCTCTTTTTCTTGAAGCAGGTGTATTCCGCAATGTAGACCCGCCGCCGTATGCTAATTGGGCCAGACTTAGCGCTTTCCTTCTCTTTCTCTCTTTCTCTTGCTCTCAAGTTCCTTGGCCCAGCCGCGATTTAACGAGCATCCGCAGCCAACAGGAAGCCCTCTTTTTTCCCCAGCTTTACTCTTTCTTTCTATACTCCCCCGCGCCCACTTCGCGCTCTTTATTCTCCATTCTTTTTCTATATATGTCTTAGCAGCCATTGTTTTCACTGAATTAAAAGAATTTTTACCCTTTTTGAGGATCTAAATGTATGGTTTTTTCTCCTAGTCCATAAGCACTCTGTTTTGTTGATTCATTTTTTTTTTAATCGATTTTTTGATAACGTGTCACAGTGTTTTCAATGGATCAATAGATTTATGCACAAAATTTCGATACAAAAACTCAAAAAATAACTAATAAATTATTTTTTTATTCAATTTACAATAGAAAAAGTTCATTTTGCTTTAAACTTGGATTGAAAAATGTTGAAAATTCCAATATCTACGACGTTTTTAGCCAAACTCCGAATTGTTTTAATTTTTTTATTAATCCCCACGAGTCAATACAAAAAGAATAATGCATTTAGGTTCATCTCGAAATCTCATTTTTTTATTGAATTGCGTTTTAAAGGTCGATAAAAAAAAAAGAACTATATTCCGAGGTTCTTGAATGTCCGAAGTCAAAGAAGATTCATGATCAGGCATTATACAATGCCTTTATCATATTCCTCTGCTGAACCATTATTCGCCTTGAAACTCATTCGTTGAATGGATTTAAAAAAATATATATATAAATAAAAATAAAAATAAAATAAGAAAACATATTTCTTGCAGTTTGTATCTCAATTCTTGGCAGATTTCAATTGTGTTACGTGTAATAATACGGATGTTTCAAATATCGGAGTCAAGGTCTTGACAAATAACAGACGTAATAACAATCGTATGATGTATAATCGAAAAAAAGCTATTTTAGTGATTACATCTATCATTGTTTGCAAGAAACAAATCAGTCGGTTGCAAACCGCGCATTCAGGTCTCTCCTTGCTCGGCCATTCAATTTCACTTTCTCTTGAGTCAGCACATATACGTAGACAAAAAAAAAGTATATTTAATACGAGCAACATAAATTAATGTAAATATAAAAATAAACATGAGTTTGACCATTTTTCGTGTTTTTTTAAATTACAAATTTAAGTCAAGTTTTATAATTAATAAACAATTTGTTACATATTGTAGCGAAATAAAAACATGGCGTGATGAATCCATAAAATTGTTGGACGTACAGGTGTACGTCCGTGAAAGCTTTCGTGAAAAGCATTTATTTGGCTTCAGGAGGCCCCGGCGGTGAGCAAAATGTCAGTTCCGCAGAAATCTCCTTTTTCTCTCCTTTTTCGTTTATCTTCGATGTTTTTTTTTTTGTATTTTTTTGTATTTTTATTTAGTTGCCTTGCCGCTCGTTCCCGAGAGATAAAACTTGCCAAATCTGGCGACACTCTCGTTTCAGGTGGAGGCACACACAAACACTCGATCGCAATGGAGAGGGAAAGGGATTCGACAAATGACCTTATAGGGCGTTATCCTGGGTCCTGGGGATCGTGGCTCGACTGTTTTTTCTTTATTTTAGCCGGGGAGACCATCCAGTGACCCAGGGAGGTGAAGAAGATAAAAATATTTTTTTCACGTCACGTTTTTTGGTCACTAATTTTATTAGTGACGTCACTAATTTTACTAGTGATTCCAGCAGAATATGTTTCGTTATTTTTCTATTGTTCTTTTTGAAAATCGTTTTTTTTTTCTTCATTATTAAATTTTCGTTAGTGATCATAACAAAAGTGACCATTGATCGTCACTGAAAAAAGTAGATATTGCGGTGCTATAGGTGTACTAATTGCTTTTATTAAGTTTCCATTAGTGATTATAGAGATACTAATAATAATTATGACTAATGAAAAGATTCGTGGCATTTAGAAGCGTTAGTAATTTAGTGATGTCACTAACGACTCGATTAGTGACGAGAGTTGTATCGCTGGTGATCTTGTCACTAATTTCACTAGACACTAGAATAAATTTTTTATCTTCGAAAAATAGGATTTACGGGATTCTAAATTGATATAGAATGATGTAAAAATACGAAAAGAATATAAAATGATTACTACAGTTATCATTTGATTATTTTATTTTGAACTTGTGAATAATTTCATTTTTTGCAGTGAAACTTGAAATTTCCTGGTGAATGATGGGAAGATACCGTGCTTTCTGGGTCAAATTGACCCAGTGTCCACTGCAAAAGCATTTCAATGTTTCGACGTAGGGTTACGACTTAAAAATCTCCTATTTTTGATAGGAAATTTTCTCAACCTTGTAAATATTGTTTCGTTGTTAAATATTATAATATTTTTTGATGAAAACTTGCGGGACACCTTGTATAAAGTGATGCCATCGATAAGAAACGAGAACTTTGGAAAGTCAAGATCGTCTGCGAAGTTTTCTATCTCTCTCTCTCTCTCTCTCTCTTGATTTTTTGTTTCTCATTTAACCAGAGGCTTTTGTACGTTCGAAGTGCGGGCGTATCGAAGGCGATCGTATCTTCGATCGAGACTTCTTGATCGGGGTCCGAGGATAATCCGCAGTGGAGGATGAAGAGAGAAATAGAAAATAGAAATACCGAAGGGTAAGGGAGAGAGAAACAAATGATAAAAAAAAATATATATAAAGGGAGAAATTTTGCAAGAACAGCTCCCCGGGGGGCAAATGCAAGTAGCAAAGGAACAAGAAAGAGAAGGATAAAGAGAAACTCAAAAATGTAAAGCCGGTGGCTAAGAAAACGAGAGAGACGCGGAACAGTGGCGAGAAAAGTAATTTAAGTGGCCATCGACCAACTTCTACCAGTGGCTATTAATTAGTAGTTAATTATCGACTCGCCACTAGGCATAAGTGTCGATATACGTAACCTTTACTCTTCTCTTTTATCTTCCATTTCTCCCCCTTATTTGTCACGTTTTTTTTGTTGTTAAGTGGCGCCACTGATGTTGCTGGAAAAATTCTATCGAATGCTGCTGCTCTCTTTCGAGATCTTTTATTATAAATTACTGCTATCTCGACGTTGGCAATGAAATAAAAATAATATTCTTTAATCGTTGCCATTTATTCTCGATTCTTATGGCTCAACATCTCATTTTAATCATTTATTCATACATTTTATCTTTGAGGAGACAAAAATAGCCACTGAGAAAAAAAAAAAAGTTGCACTAAGTTTTCTATCAACGGCAGATTAAAATTATTCGTACGTAACATTCTAAGTATTTTTACGAAAATGTCAACATTTTTATTACAAACAATTGGAGCTTCGCGGTTGAAAAAATTAATAAAAATGTGATTTTATTACTTTATTTCGTGTTAAATCGAGGTTTTTTTTTCGAATCGAGCAAAACGGTGACGTTTGGATGTTTGACTGTAAATTTGGATTTAAAAAAACACTCGTTTATTGTTTATAAAAAAAGTTATTTATTGAAAAAACTTTCAAATTGATTTTGACAATATTTTTACGTAGGCCTCTGCCCTTAAAGACAAATTATTTCGAAAACTTAACATTTAAAACCTACATTTTTCGGAACGTTAGAAAGCAATGTCGTGATAATCGACACCCAAAGTGATGATTAACTTGAAAAAAACGTTGTAATAGTTAATTATAGAGAATATTAGCCTCTGGATTTCAGAGACTGATCTCGTAATCGTGATTGTTGTCAGTTATTATTCTGTTAAATTTTAATTTTAATTTTTTTTTTTTTAATCGCCACATTAAAAAACCTTGATTACATTTGTACTCTCACCAGGTAATTAATGACGTAATATATTTTTTTTTTTCACCTTTCACGTTCGATTACTAATTAAAATAATCCTTCACTGACACAACGATCATAATATTTCTTAATTTTGATCAATTATGCTCCTTAATTACCAGTCTTTACTGATTTTATGAAGGAATTCTATGTACCAATTCCATTCTCAAGATCTTTTTACTGGGTCGCCCCGCATACCCGGCTAAACGGTAGCGAAAGGTATCGAAGGAATTTGCTGTGGCATCCCGATGTGCATATTTTCCTGGTGCATTTCCAAGCCACCTTAAGCTCCTCCCAATAATTTTGCATGTACTTTGGTATTTGTGTCTACTCGTTGGAATCGATTGAAAATGAAAAGGTAATAATTTGAAGTAATGAAGTTAGGTTTGGGAGTAAAAGTTAGGCCCGTCTCTGAATAAACTTGGAACTCTGTTCACTTTTTCACTCTCAATCTCGTCCACGGTGTATTCTCGTGGTTTCTCAAGCGTGCTCTTCGAGGCCAAAACGTCAAACGATGAACACACAGACATAGTGATCGGTTAAATTATCCATGGATCACCAGGAAATGTTAGAAAAGTCGTTACAACCAAACCAGCAATAATGAAATAACTCGCAACTCCTTTTCTCCTTAAATGACAGGTATCGAGATTGTTTCCTAACATCGCGAATAAACTACTTCGTATTCAGTGCTCCATTATTCGATGGCAATTTAACGATTATGGAACTTTGGTCAAACATTCCTAGAGGAAAAATTTACCCTTAAGAGGGCGGGGAACCACGTTAGGAAGCTTATTTTGGGTGATACTTTGAGATTTTTTTTCGTGGGTTAATTTCATTAGAATTCGACGGAAGCCCCGACAACATTTTAATCAAATTTCGATGAACTGTTATGAATTTCAATAAATTATTTCAACCAAAAAGGAAAGAGTTACGTTCCGAAGTCTGCTTTTCGACTACGGAACGTGCAGCCATTTCAATTTTTATCTGATATCGAAAAAAGTTTTTTTTTTACATTGATAACTTATTTTGTAAGAATAAAGACCTCAATGCAGAGGTGGAAATAATGAAAATTTAAAGTTTACCAGACTGTGAAAAAATTTTCTGCAATTTTCGTAATAGTTTTTCATTAATTAAGCAAATGAAGGCACCTTCAAAATCATTATATCATCTCAAACGGTGCTTCATATTCTTAGAAAATAAGTTATCAATGTAAAATGAATACTTTTTCAATGTCAGATTAAAATTGGAATGGCTGCACGTCCCGGAACCGAAAAACTCTGGAGTACGACCGTCAGCGGACTTAAGGGCGTGAATCTTTCATTTTTCGTTGAAATTATTTGTAAAATTCCATTCCAGTTTATCGAAATATGCAAGAAATGATGTCAGAACTTTACTGAATTCTAATTAATTTTACCCACGTTAAAAAATCTTTAAGTATCACCGAAAATAAGCTTCCCAATATGCCCCCCCCCCCCCGCCCCCTGAATAAAAACTTACAAACATCAACTTTGAATAAATAAATATATAAAAAACGTTGCAAATTGTAATTTTTAACATATCTGTTTGCCATAAAAAATATCGATAATGAAAAAATTGATAAGAAATTTTAAAAGTCAAAGTATAATGAAAAAAAAAACAAAACAATTTAGTGAATAATTGAAAGAGTATGAAAAAAATGGTCTGAAGTGTATTAAAAATAAGAGAAGGTTCGGTGCAAGTTGGTGTGCACCTTCTAGCTCTTTATAGCGAATTCCCGTCGTCCTGGTTATCTCGGAACATTTATTCTCTCCTCGAGTCTCGAGAAATCTCTCACCCTTGGAAATTCAGAGGAATGCGTTGTCGTAAGTAGACAGAACGAGATAGGGAAACACTGCCTTCCGCGCAGAGAGCGTAGAACATCTTATGTATTTCTCATTTCTTATTTTTCTCTCTGTTGCCGGTATTTGATGCGAGCAACGCATTCATTTTATTTGCTGTCGCATTATAACGATATATACACGAGAAAAAGCAGACTCGAGCTATTTCGAAGCGCGAAGGGTTAGAAGAGATGCATAGCACTTCGAAGCAGTTTTGCGTTAATCTACTCGCGCAAGAAGAACGCCCTCTCGTGTCACGATTGCGAGCCAACTCTTCTCAACTTTTTTTCCCCCTTCACATGAACAGACATTGAAAAAAGGAAAGAAAAAAAATAGATAAAAAATCATAAAAATAAAAAGAAAAGAAAATATTTTAAAAAATAATGTCAGCATGCAATCCTGGGCAAATGTCAGTGCAACACACAGCTACGGATTTACCACTGGAATTCGTCCTGACTATGTAGGCAGACATTTTATTTTCACCTTACAGTGCGATACGTCGAATCTCAGACTAAAACATCACGCACACGCGAGACCACAGCACGAGACCTCTATTTCTTGTACAAAACGTGACTCTGTGTCCATTATGCGATATTTTTTTACACTACATTCTACTCTGCCGCTCGTCCTTAAGGTATTCCTTTCGTAAAGAGCCGTTTTTCTCGGGCGTAGAATCAGAGCCTGCTACAAACGTTTACAAATTAAACTGGAGCGAAGAAAAATTCATGAAAGGACGAGTTATGGATTTTAATGATTAATTAAAATAGAACATTTTCACTCCGTTCCGCACTGTCACGAAAAGTTCAAGAGAGAGACTGCAATCATTGTTTTGGATTCCAAAAACGGTGAGGATTGGATTTTTGTTTTTTCCAAATACAAAATTAGGAAAAACGAGGACCAAAAACCGTTCAACATCATTTAAAAAATCGATTTTTTTCCAGACAACCCGAAATTTTTGTCGTTCTGTTGACTCAGACCCTTAATTTAACGAAATAACTTTCCACATTGGACCATATTTCGAATTTCTCGAACTCTATTCGTGTTTTAAACCAAAAAAAAGGAAGTAGTTTCGAAGCTCAACATCGTTAATAACATTGACGATAAGAAGGAGACGATAAATTTGTACTTTTAAGAACAGATTTCAAGAGAACAAAGTATTTTTCTCACAAGATTTAACGTCCAACGAGAAAGTTGTGACTCCGTTTGTTAAAAAAGTAAAAAAAAAAAAAAATAGATGGCTCATAGAAGACAATAGAAAATTGAACGTTGAGGTTTTAATAGATAGGAGCTTGTGATAAGAGTCGAAAGGTGGGAGCTTTCGATCCAGAAATGGCAATAATGTGGAGCGAAAAAGGCGACAAGAATAATAAGAGAAAGAGAGAGAGAGAGAGAGAGAGAGAGAAAGAAGGAGAAGAAAAGGAGAAAATAGGCGAGGCGCCAAAGTCGTGAGCCCGTCGCTTATAAGTGATTCCGATAACCTCTCAATCGGGGCTCATTCCTGCTTCGTTTTTTTTTTCTCTAATGTCTTTTTGGTCCCGTTGGGATGCTGTGAGAGCGCGGTAACCGAACAACGGAAAATTTAATATGTTGTATAAGATTTGTAGGCGGGACAAGAGACAGGCACCTGAGGCTGGATAAATTTTTCACTGAGAATAATAAAGAAGGTGAACAGACAAAACATATACAAATATTATCTTCCTCGAGTATCGAAGGTAAAGATGAACCGTATACGAACTTTACTGGAATAATTAACTGTTTCATCGTTCAAAAGGATCGAACGTGTCGTCCACATAATAATAATAATAATATTCATTTATTCCCTTCCACTAGATTCTCGTCCAAGGATAACCCGTTGCGATGAAGGGAGTCTCGACTCTTCATCAGCGTCACGAATAAAATTCTGACAGGAAACCTGGTACCAATGTTTGGTCAGGATAATCAAGATGAGTTTAAAAAAAAAGACTGAAAAAAGGGGAAGAAATGGTAAAGGGAGGATGGGAATTTGTGGAGGGTGATTTCAAAATATTGAAATGTTTCCAAAAAATGTTTTCCGTTAGAATAAAAACGAAAAAAAAAATAATAATCTGGCTATTTGTGAATCTTTGGTAAATCATAAAAGAGTCTGTTTTGTAAAATTTGATCATCAACTTTGGAAGCAGACTGCCTAACATGATTTTTTTATGATAAATGTTGATGAGCTGATGGGATTGATAAGAAAAAAAAGGAGTGGATAACGAGAATACGAATCCACATAAAATTGAGTTGAGTGGTTCCGTGCGTATGAAAATATTTCGCCATTTGTATCGTACCAAAACCGTTACAAACACAATACTCGTTGCTTTTCAACGTCCGGCAGAAGGGCGAGAGAGAAAGAGAGTGGAAAGACAGAAAGTGAGTGTGGTGGACCAGCTAGCCAGAGATTTGTGGCTCCCTGATTGAAATAAACTGCTCGTACGAAGAGCCGTGACGACGGTGGCTTCTCTGGACCCTCAGCGCTACCCCCCATTCTCCACTCCTTTTTTCTCCTCATACAGTGAACCATACATAATCACGGTTGAACTTCCTCGGATTCTTGGGAGGCACGAAAAACGTGGATAAAAATATATAAATTTAAAAAGAGTAAAAAAGTAAAAAAAAAAACGGAAAAAAAATTAATAAAAATAAAAAGAAACCCCACCCTCGGGTTCGGGTCGTATCGATTTCCGTCGGGTGAGAGAATTCGCGAGAGATGGCAGAGACACACCGGGGGCAAGTCGGGCGTATATTCGGGGTCCGATGGTCATCGCTCGTGCCACGAACGAGCTCAGAACCAAGCGGGAGAAACACACAGTTTCAAAAAAATCCCTTAGTTGTGTTGGTAAGGCTGTCAACGCCTGTTGGCACGAACGGTAGGCGAGTGGAAAGAGAATTCGCGAGATATCGTACGTACCGCAAGAAGTAAATAAAAAAAGCCTGTACATCCCATAGTTCCTTGCTATTTGTTTTTTTCTCTTTCACTTATTTCTGCCTTTATCTGTTTTTTTTTGTTTTAAATCTTTTTTTACATGTTTCTTTTGCGAGTAGCAGTGGCGAGAATGGTTGTGCGAAAAAACAAAAAAATGACCCGTGAAATAAGAAAACATTGGAGGAAAAGAATAAAGCAAGAGAGAGAGAGAGAGAGAGAGAGAGAGAGAGAGAGAGAGAGAGAGAGGATGTTGCGATGAGCAGAAAAGAACACGCGAGGAAGGGCTGCGAAGAAGGTGCGAGCGCGTGAAACTCCTATAGAGCCCATTGCCATAAAGAATCGCCCGCAGCTCATAAAGTAGCGTTAGATTTTTATCTCCGTATCTTCGCTTTCGTAAAAGAGAAAGAAAGGTAGAGGTGCAAGAAGTACTGGACTTGCTTGAGAGAATATCTCCGAAACGCGAATGCCGAACGACTCAACAACCCGATGTATCCTGGAAGTTACGCATATTTTAAGGCCATTCGTCGTGTTCTCATGGTGGACCAAGATGCGCAGGACCGAGGCACGCGTCCTCTTTTGCGCGGAAAGTTACTCAAGATTGCGAGACAACTCGCCCATGTCCTAATTCCGCACAAAAAAATAGTCCAAAACCAGCGTCTCCCGAAAAGACATTCCTGGATTATGATATTTTTCAAAAAGGGCTCTTATTGACGCCGCTAATCATCGTCGCAGTCACAGTGAAGCGCGGAAAATGTTATTTCGATAATGAAATAACGGAACGGGTGGTTGACCGTTCTGACAAAATCTAGGATCTGATTGTCGAGAAAATTGCTTAAGAAATGGACAAGTTTGAATGAGGTCCACCATATAGTCGGCGCGGACATGGAAATCAACTATCGTCCGCCAAAACTTGCACATCCATTTGACCCACGTACTAAGTTAAACTTGAAACATAAACATGAGTCTATATACTGAGGAGCAACCTGCCGATATGCATGAAGTCATAAAAATCAAGAGCTTATGGTAGTCATGTAAAAAAACAGCAAACGCAATGAGCGTTCGCGAGGAGAGAGGAGGCACAAAAAGAGACAAGAAGGAGAGTCTTGTTGGCTGATTCATAAGAGAAGTTCGAGTTGGGTCCTCGGCAGCTTTAACTGGCCATTGGGCAATGAATTCAGTAACGAATTTTCCATTCCGCAGTCGAATGGCTTGGGTTTTAATGTAAGACTAAAGTAGAAGGTTTGTTGTAGGCACGATGAGGTCGAGCAATCAACTTCCAGGGGCTTTAATGCTCCAAGAACTTTAGTGTTCGAGTGTGCTGTAAGCGTAATGCTAACTGGAGGTTCGTTGTGTCGGCATGCTCCGCAAAGACAATGAGTTCACCGCCAAACAAGCAGAGAAGGCAGACTAATACATAGCCCAACGAACCACATAGGGCATCAGCACACATGGATGCAGAAGGTTCTCTTTACCCAGGGAAATGAGCGTGGCGAGGGCAGAGTGCACCCGCACTAGTGGAGTCCCCGCGCGGTGCACATGAACCGCGGCGCGGGTTCTTTTCACGCAACAAAATGGCGGCGGGGAACAATGTCTCGAAAAACCATAAGATAAAGCAGCTCTGGCTCCCGCGTCCTTTCAACAGTCAGATTCTATCCTTATCCTGGACTTGCCAGGCCAGCTTCCCATCATGAGTAGTCACTTGAAGTCCCGTGGCACGGTGTCCCACTTGCGAAAGGCAAGAAAGAGGCTAAAAAGTTCCAAAACAACGTTTCTGCGCCTTCGGTGGCAAGTTCTACGTGAAAATACCAGCATCCAATAGATATTGGTGAACCTGCTGCCTAGAGTTTTGTTCCTACTTTCCTGCTGCCATGTAACCCCATCGATGCCGCTCTCTAAGCTGCAATCATAAAGGGGACATAGTCACTTTGTCTTCTGTTCCTACACGTTGCACCATTTGCTGCTAATGCAGGCTAACCTGTGGGAATCCTTGGCAGACTCGTGTATACGGACTTTTCTGGCTCATTGTGTCTTGTTGTTTAATTTAACTACTTCGGCTCATATGGTTGCGCGATACCACGGCACCCTCCTCAAGCTACTGCAGCGCATGTTGCTCTCGGCTACAACTCGTTCAGGTCCAGAAGTACAAGAACAGAATTTTCAATATTGAAAATGTCGTTAATCTTGGAAATTGGAATTTCGGGGGAGAGCACGCACATATGAACTTTTCGTTGATGTCATTTCTACGGTGAAGTAGCATTGATTCTGTCATCCAGGAAAGGAAGAAACAACAACAACAAAGTTTACCTCAGAATCTTATGGTGCCGCATCAATCCATGTTTTGATATTTTTTTTTTCTCGTTTTTTCATCATTCAAACCCAATTTAGGGTAACGGAATGTCTTTTATTGTAAAACAAGAAAGATTCTGAAGGCTATCGGACCTAAGAAAACATCGTGGAAAGTGGATCGTGAAAATACGAATCACTAGTTCCTGTGCCGTTTACATAAACACGAGCGGATTAAGGGCATGACAGACACAATGGGAGAAAAAAAACATACATAAATTGTATGCATCTTAATTATTAATAATAATTACGGGAATAAAAGATTTGTCTTAGCTCAAAAAGTGGCCTCGCTTTTCAACCACTTTTCGGATTCTCGTTTCGCAAGGGAGATTTTATGAATTAACATAAATCCTGTTACTTTATAATCTCTTTGAGGCTTGGAAGGCTCGCGCCAAGATACCACGGTCCAGACGTACCAAGACTAAGTAAAGCACGAAGTAGAAAGACTGAAAAACAGGGAGAGAAAAAAAGAAAGAGAGGAAGAGAGAGAGAGAAAGAATGAAAGAGCCGATCTCGCGGCTTATGCAGCCAACAAACGAGCGAAGCGTGCACATGACTGCAGGTGTTGGTATGCGAAATTATCACGTTTGAGAGGGACGAGAAAGCTAGAATTTTTTGATCGTTTAGTAGACGTCAGTCCCGAAGGATAATATGCCTATAATCTCGTTCATCTTCACTTCAAATGCATCTCGTTCGTCATTATTTCAACTAATCACAAACATTGCGACCGAAGATAAAAAACCCAAGAAATCATAATATTTTTCCTGTCTTATATATTTCGTTATAAAGGAAAAAAGAACAGATTTAAAATGAACGAAATAATCCTGAATTCCTTCAACAGTACATTATTATCGTATTGTCGAAAACGTTTTTTTCCTCAGATTCGAAAAAAATGTAATCCCATATTGAAAGAGTTCAAAATACAATAAAGAGAAGAAAAAAAAAGGAAAAAAAAAACTTTTTATACAATCCCAGAATGAAAATCTTCCCATCGGTAGGATCAACAGGTAGGTATCCAGTTTCCATTGAACTTCTTGCAACACAAACGTTTACGAACGACAGGTAGAGCGAAAAATTTGAGTTTGTGTCACGTTAGTGGCAAGTTGTAGCCTCAAAGGAAAACGAGGGTTGAATAGTAGTTTATATACGTGAAATATAATAGAATAGAGCAGGTACAGGTATCCCATTATGAAAAAGAGGCTTCAGTGAGAAGCGAAAAACCCATGAGAGAGGAAGGATACCACGACTGGCACGAAAATAGATTAATGTATGCAAAAATCAAGCGCAAGGGGAAGAGAGGAAAAGAGGAGAGCTCGAAGGGATACTTTTTCCCACCGGAACAAGTGAGCCAGACGAGAGGTAGCTGTACCCAACTATGGGGGCATCACCAACGATCAAACCCTCAAGGGGCAAAAAAGGTAAATCTGTGAAATGAGCGGCTATAAGGTTCTCGAGTTTCACCTGTGCCCGAGAATCTTTCGCTCATCGTTCATACGTATCATGCATTCGTTTCTATATATATATTTAAGTCTACAGGGTGAGGCTATAATATTTGACACTTTAAATGGATTCCATATTATATGAAAAAAATATGAACATTATTTTTAATGTCATTTTTATGGATTATAAGAGATTATTTAGTCTGAACGATCAAAAGGAACATTTTATCTTTATTTTTATCATCAAGTTATTAATCTTTCTTTAAACAAATTGGGGACTGCAAAAGATGAACGAAACTCATAATACAAAAAGGATAAAGTGATACAAAAAAGATCTGTATAAAAATCAGACGGAAAAATGATTGTTTTACAAAAAAAAAAAAGAAAACAGTGATTACCGATTTTTTGTAGACTTTTCCCGAACACTGGTTACAAACCTAAAAGTAACAAGTGTTTCGATTCTGCTACCATTTTTAAAGGACGTTCTAGTGATTATGTGCATGAAATTGTAACTCAGTTTGCCAACCGGGTCATTGACATATCGCGATCACTAATTTAAGGTCAAAACCTTCTCCTTGCAGTCGTTCAAAATTCAAAATTTCATTTTTTTTCTTCAAAAATTCGTCATCAAAGAACCAATAAATATGTGCACCAAATTTGAAATCTAAAACTAAAACGGTGGCAATTCTAGTCCAACCTAAAAATATCCTCTGGCAAGACGATTCCTAACAACAAACAAAGAAACAAACGACAAGCAAACCCAAACAAATAACCAAACAAAGTCTTCTGAATACAGCCAATAAAATTCGGCTGATTAAAAAAAAAAAATGCAAATATGATTATGAACCTTTGGCAGGTTTCCACCTGGAAAAATATTTCTGTAGCCACTTAAAAGCTCCTTTTAAATGGTTTAAGCTTCAGTAACATTTAGCGTGACAAGAATTATTGCTTCACCCTGTATAAATCTGTAGTTATACCACCATATCCATCTTTTTTTCCTTTTTGTGCCACGCTCGCGCCGACTATATCCTGCCCTCCTGGATACACGAATACATGCATATGGTTATGGGTGTAAATACATGGGAACATCCTGGGCCCTCGTGGACCGTACTGTGGACCGATCCGGCTGGACGGATCCTTTCCCACAGGAGGAGGACAAGAAGGACCAGGCGTCCGCTTAGGATCCTTCGAGAATTGTTTTTTTTTTTTTTTTTGTTTGTTGTTTTTTTACTTCGATTTCCTGCTCGCCTGACCCAATATTATCAAATCCATCTTTCGAAATGGATCTGCCACTTTCAGGCATTGGGATCAGACGTTACTTAGATTCTTATTAGAACCTTTAAGCAGTCGCTCGTACCTGAGTGTTTACACAACAGGGTGAACCAACTGTTTTTTTTTTTTTTTTTTCTTTTTTCATTTTTTTAGTAACACTATCAGAATCAGATGATCTGCCAACATGTATGACACTTTAAAATTTCGGTATGACGACATAATGTCACAGTCAAAATATCACACGACAACAAATTTCCGCAACAAAATATCACACGATAAAAAAATCATGACGACAAAATATCACAGGGAAAAATATGCACGAGGGTTGTGTCTCTGTCCTTCTATTTGTTTTGGTTTGTTCGACGATTTCGTATGAAAATCTCATCGTTGTATTATTTTGTGGCTCCGCGTTATTTTGCCACGATTTAATCCCGACGCCCTGACAAAACATCACGAAAAATGGATTTTGTGATCGATGAAAATGATTAGGTTTTGATATTTTGTCGTGTAATATTTTTCCGGGGTGATATTTTGTCGTTTGATCAAACGTCATGTAACCAACATTTTTTTTATTCAACATTTGTTCAATTTTTATGAAATAACCCTTTATCTTTGTTTTTTGTTTTTTTTTTTTTTTTTTTTTTCAATGAAATTTTTGATTAACCTGCTACTTATAAATGAATAAAAATCAGGAACAATTCACCATCTTGCCGAGGCTTTCACCCTCTCGACTCCATGTCTTGTTCTTATTTGGCATAATGCTCTATAAACAATCTCGTGGTGAAACACCATACTTTAGCTTTAATGTAAAAGCAAGACGGATGCATTGTCGTGTACAATTATTTAGCTTTCCAAGTATGTATTAACTTGAAATATATGTAAAAGCTATTCCACGTGAACACGGCTACTCCATTTTCTCAAACTCTTTATACACACGTTCTAAATATATTAATTCAGCATGAAATTTCGTTTGATCATTTCATGCCATGAATTTTTCACTCTATCAAAATTTTCGATCTTTATCAACGAATCTTTAAGACAAAAAAAAACAAAAATTCGAAATAGCATCGACGCTGGTTTTTTTTGACAATAATGAAGAAAAAATCTAGGCAATTTTAAATAACGAATTGATAAGGTACCGAAAATCAATTTTAAAAAATGTCGCTCAGGCAAGCAAGTTCTTATTCCTAATTTACAATTTTTTCAAACTTCCATAGTATTTTGTTGGCGCATTTTTATCACAAGGTTTGTGAATATTTTTGTGGAATTTTTTAAAAAATATTTCCAAGACTCACTTGCTCTCCTTCTATTTCATCAAATTCGTTTAATCTTTTCCCACAAAGTGCTCCATTCACAGAAATTCATTTTTACAAGTTTGGAATTACATTTGTTTATCGTGTCTGCTCCTCGTCTAAACACACGTGTGTGTGTGTGTTCGTCTAAATATATTGAAAAGAGAGAGTGCAAGAGAGAGAGAGAAAGAGAGAGAGAAAGAGAGAGAGAGAGAGAGAGAGAGAGAGAACCGTGACTATTATATGCAGAGCTCATCGTTCTTCCCCCTCCCTTCATTGGATGCTGAACTGCGCGAGCGCAATAGATCTCGTTTGCTCGGCCGAGAATCGCTTTCTCGTAACCTCGTGAGAACTTTGTGGAGGTGCTCGAGCATGTGGCGATATCTGCGGTACCCTGTGCGGCAGCTCGCACATAGTCTCGTCGTCCCCTGCTTCCTCTCAGCCCCCCCCCCCTTGTTTTCTATGTACATTTAAACTGAATGCACTTTCAGGGTGCCGGTGAAAAGACGACGCGATATGCCGACAGACGAGGACTTTCCTCGACGTGATACTTAACCAGGGGAAAAAAAAATAAAAAAAAAATAAAAAACAATTGAAACAAAAAAACGTAAATATTGTGCAGTCGATGCGGAGGCCGAAAAACGTGCAACTTGGAGCAGCGTGAGGAAAATAAATGAAACTGTTTCGCGATCTAATCAAAGAAAAACATAGAAATGTATGTTGTTTATTTATTTTTATGTTTATACAACATTTGCCATCCGAACACGACGAATAATTATCGACTTTGGTGGTCTTTGGATCGATCTGCTTTTTTTTTTTTTTTTTTTTTTTTTAATGCTGGGCGTGGATTAAGCAAAATTATTGACTTTATTTCACAAACTCCTTCATATGTTTTTTCTTAATTGAGGAAAACGGTTTATCAATTTGTTGCAAAGTTTCCAAGTTCTTCTGCGGAATGTACATTCTTATTCTGCTCCAGAAAAATAAGTCGTTTTTCGATAAAATTACTACGATTTTAAGAAAATTTGGAATTAAAAAAAATCCTTGATCCAATCAGTGGTCCTTGATGTGAGAAGAAAAAAATTCGGCGCACTTGTTTATTTCTACAATGAAAAAATAAAAATCGTAACATAAAAAATGACACATTAACTCATCGTGAAAATAAAAATTGTCGAATTTTTCCTATGATTTGTTTTTATAATCTGAGTAATTTTCCTGCTTTCATTGAAATTATTAAAAACTTTTTTTACTTTTGATTTAAACAATAATTAAGAAAAAAAAAGAATGTTATTTATTTCTCTCTACCTCTGATTAAAAAAATAAGATAATTATTTATCGCGGTCCAAATTTGCACCAAGATTTCTGCATAGATTTATAAATGTTGCATGCTTTATGTTCCGTATATGTCAATAGATAGGCAGGATAAGAGAGGGAACTTGTCGAATGTGCCATTTGATAAATTATTCTCTCGATAAATCGGGGGAGGCGAATGACAAAAAAGAAAGAAAAAAGGAAAAAGGACAAAAAATCGAACTTGCATCAGCTGCAACGAGAATGTAAATTCTATCTAGGGATCTTTTTCCTATTAAGGCCTCGTAAAGCCTGTGCCACATTTTTATGGGCACTCAGACATATATATACGTAAGTACATATTATGTCTTTCATGTCTTTCTTAAATAGAGATCTAAGATCTGAGTAATCTATTAAAATATATCCAGTTGCATTTACTCCGTAGGATTTGAATGTGGGAGACGATCGTAATAACGTTGACACGGTTGTTTCAATTTGATCGAAAAATCTTTTTACATATTTTCAACAGAGTCGTGCATCAGGATCTTTTATTTTATGACATTTTATTTATTTAATTCGTCGATATTTTTATATAAAAAGATTTTCATGCTCGATAATATTTATTATTTTAATAAATCATATAAAGATATTTTTTTCAACAATAAATTGTTGACGAAATTTTGAGTCGTCTGTAACGTCAGTCAAATTTGTTTAATTGACAGATTTTGAACTGAGAATTCGATTTTTTAAATATATTTTTTGAATTGGTTTGAAAAATTTCGAAAAATGATGGAAAACTTGTAAATTTGATAAACAATCAAGTTGAACGATTGAAATGTAGTTAAAGACAAAAGTTTTTGTATTTATTTAAATTGGAAAATTCATCGAACCCAACACCTCGCCTTTATGATAAATTTTAAAATGTTTATATTCATATGGGGTTTTAATCTTAACGACCGATTGCAAGAATATGGCAAAGCGTAAGGAGTGCAAGTATCGATCGCAGCGATCGCGATTTAGCCATCGGCAAAACTTCTCGTATGGGGAAATTTTCTATGGGGAAGTTACAAAAAATGTTAACATTTATTTTCTATACTTTGGACTCTAATCTCAATCTATATCTCTTTCGTTATTTTATATGCACTTTGTGCTTATTCGTGTGGCACCTTTTTTTCTTAAGGGGGCTGCTCCTCGACTGATTAGCCAGTCATCCAATATCTCTCCAAATCTGTATAACTATATTGTGAATAATATCGCTGTCTTCGCGGCTGTTTCTCACGTGGGAAAGTGGGAAAGATCTCGACGTCGAGTTTCCAACGTAAACGCTCGAGGCGACAGGTGAAAGGGGGTTTTTTTTCTTTTTTTTAAATTATTCATTTAAAATATTGATAAGAAAAAAAGTTGAAAATTAATGAAAAAAGGTTAACTTTTCGATCTTGAAAAGAATTTTTGTATACTTTTTTTTTTACCTAAAAATCAATAATAATATGAAAATATTTCGGATGTTCAAACTTTGATTGGGAAATATTGAATCCAATAAAAACTTTACTACTGTGCATGATTCCTAAAAATGTTTCTTCGTTCATTGTTTGTTTAAGGGGAGAAATCATTTTAGGAAACTTTTTATCGGTGATACTTTATGATTTTTTTTCGCCGCTAAAATGAATGAGATTTCGATGAAATTCTGACATCATTTTAATCATATTTCGATGAACTCAAACGAATTTTTGTAAATAATTTTAACGAAAAATGAAAAAGTTATGCCCTGGAGTCCGCTGATGTTCGTAGTCCAGAGTTTTTCGAATTCGGAAAGTGGAGCCATTGCAATTTTTATCTGACACTGAAAAAGTATTTATTCTACATTGATAACTTATTTTCTAAGAATATGAAGCAACTTTCGAGATGATATCATGATTTCGAAGGTGTCTTTATTCGCTTAATTAATGAAAAAAATGAAGAAAATTGTTTCCAAGCCTGCTGAACTTTTAATTTTCATTATTTCCACCTGCATTGGCGTTCGTATTCTTACAAAATAAGTTACTAATCTAAGATAAAATTTGTTTTAATATCGAATAAAAATTGGAATGGCTATACTCTCCCAAAAAAGTCTCAAAATATCACCAAAAATGAGCTTCCTCATGTGTTTTCCCCCCTAAATATCTCGAAGAATTAGCAACAAAATCATCATTTTTTTTTAATTCCATAAAAAATACAAACATTTCATATTCTTTCTCTACATTTGTTTTATTTACATTTTCTTTAAACAAAATGAGTAAATTGTTAAGAATTGATGAAAAAAAAAAAAAAAATTCGTACGATCTCAATTGATATAAAGACGTGGATCGATTCGAGGAAAGGAAGGATTTAAAATGATGAGAAAAGTGACGTAGCAGGACTGGTTGGTCTCGGACAGGTGCTGAAAAGATTGGTCCGGAGCTATGGGACCCCATGGGAGTAACAGGGCTTCCTTGGGGACGTAGTGCGAGACCGAAGCCCGGGGAGGCTGAGAAAATGTGGCAATGGACCACCTTGCGGTCACTTTTCGATGCGATGGGAAACACAACCCCTGCTGAATGCACATTTCATTGTGAGATTTCTACGACTATATATAAACTGTTAAAGAGAAGAATATATTTCAATGCTTGGAAAACATTCCAGTGCGAAATTTTCGAAAGAAGAATCCTCCTCTCGACATTTACTTCCGTTCTAACAAGAGCCGCGAGCAGCGAGTGAGACTTTTCCGTCAAGTTTCACAACTGCGAGGGAAAAATGCATTCAAGACTTTATTTTTTTCTTCTATTATTTCGTGGAAATGGACGACTAATACTTTTCCCACAGAAAAAAAAAAAATCCAGCCATTTCTCGTGACGAAACGAATGAAAGGAATGCAAGTGTGTGTCAATTTCGTCATGAAATCAAGAAAATATCGATTATTTCTTTGAAATAAAAAAAAAAGAAAGATTTTTCTCAATAAAAATCTTAGAATAAATAGTATATTTTAATTGAATGTAAATATTTTTTATTTTTTTTTAACTCATCACGCAGGCATTTTTTGTAGAGCGTTCAATTTCGTATAAAAATAATTGAAACTAATTTGACAATAATTATTTTTTAGTAAGTTACAGAATAAAAAACAAACAAAATTATTTTCCTTAAAATACTTCAATCTTTAAACTTCAATATCTCTTAAACGGTTGGATTAATAAAAAAAGTGTAAATTGAAAAAAATGGTGTCATCGTTTTTGATACTAAAGAACATTACCCCCAGATTTTATTGAATTATTTTCATGTTGTCGTATGTAGCCAACGTCCTTAATGAAAAAACAAAGAAAAATCAAGTGCAACGAGTCGAAGTGTAACGACGTAATGCCTATAATTTATAAAATAATAAAAATCGATAAGAAATTAATGCGTCAGGGTCGATTTGACTAATTGAAAATGAAAATTTGTTATTTGCCATGATGAAATATTGTGCACGTACAAAATATATTGATCTATAGATATACATGGACGTGATATCGAAGCCACGGAGGTAATCTTCTCGTCGTCGTTCACCTGATCCTCGTATCTTGTTCAAAGAGTCGAGAAAGAAAGAGACGGTGAAAAAAAGGGCTCATGGAGAGAGAAAGAGAGAGAGAGAGAAAGAGAGAGTCTTAATATAATAATATACGCTTGGCGTATTATGGCAGGACGTGATTATACGGCGGGCAAAAACGTAACAAGGTAATACAGCCAAGATTTTTTCATGGGTACAAAAATAGAGGGGGAAATGTCTGTTCTCTTGGTTTCACCCTCTCGACACTTGCAGCCACTTTAATTCAACTCAACAAGGTCCAAAAGGTCGGGTTTCAAAAAATCCTGAAGTGATTTTTACGAGGAAATTCAATATTAACGTTATTATTGATACACTGGGTCATTTTGACCCGGAAAAATATTTTTGCCCATCACTTCTTTGACAAAATAAACGAATTCATTTCAATTTTCAAATAACTTAAGATTACTACTTGTTCGGGATTTTTTTTTCCAATAAAAATCGACCGAGGGGCTGGATCAAGTACGTTCCGGGTCAATTTGACCCAGTGTGTCATCGAGGTGTCTAAATAAAAAAATTGTCAAAGAATTCACAAAAATAACGAGACCATGTACCGAGTTTTTGTTTTTTTTTTTAATCGCATTTTTTTAACTTTCCATTTCCAATTTGAAACAAAATCGACAATGTCTACCCACTCAATGTCTTTATTTATCATTTGATTAAATGAGATTAACGATTGAAAAAATGTCGTAATTCCCCTTTTTCATTGATGCACAAAAAAA
>JACEOJ010005895.1:1873429-1921823 GCA_013761285.1 Campoletis sonorensis | reverse complement strand
ACGACTCTTGCAATAAATCTTGCCAAGACCAATTTTTTCTGCGCGGGTCTTCCAGAATAATTGTTTGAAAGGGGAGGATGATCGTAGTCACACAAAGAAAGAGAGAGAGTGTGAGAGAGAGAGAGAGTCAGAGCGGAATGATTGAGGGAGACAAAGCAAGAGACATCTAACAATAAGACTTTTGGATCTGTATTCATGCGGTCGCGCTATGATTATTGTAGGACAAGAATGTGTGGAATTCTTGCCACTTCTGTACGTTATTCAACAGGCATTCTTAACGTTTAATTGGAGAGGTCGTTCGTACTGAATACTTTGTGTTAAATTTTCAGATCAAAGACACTTGGAATTCACGGTGCACTGATATACGACAATTAAATCACAATATTGCACTAAATCACAGCATAATTCAACCAGTTTATACAGCATATGGTTACCCCGACGTACGTTTAATGCGATTCACATGCTTGTCACCTTCTGGCCGCGAACCGGAGACCCTTAGCCTGATCACTTTAATGCCTCGCACCTAATTATTCGAAATTTATGGTAATGAAATTTCCAACGTCGGAACGTTCATCCTCATTTTTCTCGAAGATTCAATTTAAAGAATAATAACAAACATTCTTCAATTGTCGCAGCCACGTTACGTGGATCAACTTTGAGCTTTAATAATGAGAGAAAAGAAATTTCGTTCCGTTCCAATGATGCAGCTTTACCTTACGTCCCTTCATTCGGTAAATGTCCGGCTATTCATTATTCACTTACTCAGTCACTTTTAGAAATACAAAAGTAAATAACTTTTTTTTTTCATTCAATTTTTAAGCGCTTCAAGGAAAATGACAATCTGCTCTTCAGCTGTTTGCCTCGCACTCGTTAAATCATGATAGAGCTCGTCTTAATTACTCGAGAAAGTCGATCAATCGAAGAAAAATTTAGCGATGTTTCCGTATGACCGTGAATAATAAATATACTGAATCGTTGATCAAACCAATGTTGGAATTATCTATTATAGTAGTATTCCGGCCACTTATTTGTCTCGTTGATTTGTTTAGGTGTTTTTGGCTTAAAATGTTAAAGTATGGCTTAAATAAAAACTCACGGTTTCATTACTTCGACTCGCCGTTTTAATTGTTCGTGTAAGAGACAATTGGTGTACTCACCTGCAACAAAAATGGAAGAAAAAAACATAAGCCAATCATTGTATGAATGCAAAAGTATTGAAAGCGCAATATCTTTTTGTTTGGTAACTTATATACATTTTTAGAAACCAGACAAGGCGTCAAACTCATTGAAAGCAACGTCCTGCATTTGTTGTTTGAAAAATCGACATTTGTCTTTTGAATTTTGAATAGAACGTCATTCATCTAGAGCTCGGTCGTCAGATTGGTTAGTGCAACCCAGTTTTATATATAAGTTTGAGATGTCTCGGTTCGAAAAAGGATCAACCCTACCGAGGTTATTTGGATCTAGTCTTCAAAAACTCAATCACGTTAAATTCCAAAGTATAGTATGCGTGCAAGTTCGAAACCGATAGCAGTTTACGGTAAACGTATTAGAACAATTTTATTAGTTTATATGTGCGCGAGTACATGGGCGCGTTCCATATTCACCAACAGCAGGTGAGAAAAGCATGAGGTTTAATAATTTACAATAACGCTAAGGTTATATATAATTTCAACTGACCCGTGACGAGCCGAGACCACCTCCCGTTTCCAAACATAGCTATACTATCAAAAATTGTCACTCAAAATTAACGCAAAGCACTCAGGAAAATGTTTTAACGTGTCCGCGAAACTTCAAAGGTAAAGATAGTCAGCTCATTCCGAAGTTTTAAAAATGAGATATTTTATCATGAATAAAGCATGGAATTAGTTGACGTTAACATGCGAGGGCGTTTTTACCAATTTATATTTTTTCATCTGAGCGAAAATATACAGTAATGTTAATGTATACGCATAAGAGTTGGCATCCGAAAGATTTATTTTCTGCAGACCGTAATTGCATCTGGGAGACTGGCAATTGCGAATCAAAAGCTGATGTGAATGGTCCGCAACTTTGCACAAAGCGTTTTCAAGAGACTTTGCTGATGTGCAGAACCTTATTTACTATTTGTGGAGGGTTTATATAACGTTTGAGAATTACTCAAGTTATTTCTGCAGTTTGACGATCATGAAGGTGTAAAGATATTTCAAATCACTAATTACACAAGTGAATTAAAAATTCGAAAATGAGCCCAAATTTTCATTTCACCATTGTTAATTTTGATATAGTGCAAAAGCAAAACTTTATTTTCTTATCGGAATACGTATTCAAAAGAAAAATCCGGTATATTCTGCGACAATAAGAGTCACTAAAGAATCAAGAACCAATTCTACTCGCCATTTCAAGCCTAAACCGTGAGATCTAGCGAACACACGTATCGCGATGGAGGTAAGTTACAGATATATATTTTAGCACACGACGCTGCATGACTAAGACATCGAAAGAGTATAAATGCAGCTAAAGTCATGGCGATTGTAGCCGTTAAGGCTTCCCTTTTCGTTACAGCCTACTTTGACTTTACGTCAATATCGTATCATGGTCACTCTTCCGGTTCAACCAAACGTTCAATCAAATGAAGTGTTATTCGTCATCAATCGTAACTTGAACGATTGCGCATGGTATCGCTAAAAATCGACACAAAGTAATGACGACTGTTGATCTAAGCATTGTCTACAATATGCTGAACGTTCAAAGAGGCGTTTGGTGCTACTGATTGGAAAAAAAGCGTCGTTTTTTCCTCGATCACAAAGTATGAATCATTGGCCAAAGTCACAAAATATTTGCTACGTTAGGAATCAATTGTTTCAAGTCCAGTACGTTCTCATAGACGGCATTCATTCATTAACTTTGATGAAATGTTTGTCGTATGGATGCATGCATCGATTACAACCAATCAAGATCATGAAGACGTTTAATCGTCGCAACAATTTTGATAGCACCAAACTATGAAGATCGTGAAAAAAAAAAAACGATACTCGATTGTCAGTGTGCGTGTCTATGAGGTATAGCAGTGTATGGCTTCCTTATAACGAGATAACGATCGTGAGGGTTGAGTATATACTACGTCGATAAAGCGAACGTTAGGAACATCAGAGCCGAGAGACTTTGGTGTGCTCATCCTCCGTCTTCTTTGGTAATCGACGGCGTCGTCCCTCTCATTGCGGTCGTTACTTTCGTCATCGTCAGCGTCGTATCCGACGACTTAGTCTTGGCCGGCTTTGCCGGTGGCCTCACTTGAGGCAACATATTGCTTGGGGTGACCCTCTTGAAAGTGCAATCAAGGAGAGGATGAACACGAGTTATTCGATGCTAAAGCTAAACCTGACACTCTTAGGAATGACGGTGTACACTTCTGTTGCTGCAGTACTAGAAAACAGATTTAATCTATCGGCCGATTTGAAAAAAAAAAAATTTGTTGTCGTTTGTTTTTTTTTTTTTTCTTTCATAAACGAGGAAAACTCATTAGATATTAACTGCTGAAGATATATAGTTGCAATATTTAAAAAACGATACTTCTGTTTCTACTTTGAGTTGCCAACCAGTTCCTCAGAAATTGGAGAGTTAAGTATGCCCACGAGTTAATCCGCGATAAATCAAGTTTGTCGATAAACCGATGGTGTGTTTCGCGCAAAGCGAGATAAACGATCTTCTTCAAGCTAATTATCATACCGATAAAGCCTCGTACAAATACAGCAAGAGAGAAAAAGATCAGGTTGTGCTTGTTTTCTTCACACGGATATACGACGAGCTATATGAGATAATAGCTCGAGGTGGGTAAATATTTAAATGAGCATTTCCGCTTGCCCGAACCGTTCTCTTGGTCGGTTCGTCCGTCACTCAAGCTCACTGATATGCTCTTTGTTCCGGGCTTCTCTCGAACCTTTTCTCGGATGCCACACGAGCCACTCGGGCGCTAAAGGAAGACGCTTTGTTTGAAATTCTCGACACGGAGACGATAAGGGCTTTATATAGATATATATGCGTACAAGCCAGAGGGGTTGAAGGGCACAACCCCATCGACGAGACGATGAGTTCCATCGTGTTTCTCCAGACAACATTCCCAAGATTAAGTCGTTCATTTTATTTTTTCAAATAATTCTCGAACCTGTCTCTTCAACCCTATCTAGATAAATCGGTTCCATCTTTTTTCTTCCGTATCTTCGTCGCATCGGGAGGGAATAATTTGAAAAATCGAAGTTCAATGCCTTGATTCTTAAGCGACATATTATTCATTCAATGAATCATCCTGAGCCGAGATTTTAATTGAATTTATCTGATAACAGGATGGTTTCCGATTTTTCAAGTATACGTGATGAAGAAACTTGATCATTAATATGGTATTATTATTTTTAGTTTTTCATTTTATCACAACAATAAGAACGAGGGAGTAACAAGAAATTATCAGGAATTATATACGTGATAAAATTTGATATTCCGATAATAGGAATTCAATTATTGGCATTTCAATTGTTTTTCAACGATCTCAACATGGAGCAGATGTTAGTTCATGTAAAACATTGGATAATTGAATGACGAAGGTCATTCAAGTTTTGTGCTTGTATATTACGTGTCTATACCAACCACGTCGAGCCAAACAGTAATAAACTTTGTATAAGTAAATATTCAATGTGGTACGCCGGATGAAGGTTAAAACGTTAAATTTCGTTGCTCACCGTGAGTAAAACTTTTGTGTAGTTTTCAGCGAATAAGCGGAATAGGAGAGAGAGAGAGAGAGAGAGAGAGAGAGAGAGAGAGAGAGAGAAAGAAGGGGGATGGGTTGAGGGAGAAAATGTGGGTGCAGTTTCGTGTTCATGAACGGAGTGCACTCGTGCAGTCGGCCAAACGTAACTATACAGATCGTGAGTGAAAGTACAAATGTATATCCATGTGTACATACACTCGCGTTGGTGTACCAAGACCTAATTAGATTCGAGTCGAATTTCGCGACCCACATTGGGGGAAGATGAGAGAGAGAGAGAAAGAGAGAGAGAGAGAGGATCGAGGGTTGTAACGTGACCGGAAATGGCCCGGTAATCGGGCTCTGCACTGTCCTTGTGGGGGTTTCATCGATCTACTACAACTGCCGAGAGCGGATCTCTACACGCGTAGCATGTAGTCTATAGAAACGTAGACAGCATACGTTGGTTCCTGTGCCCATGTGTTTGGAGAGAAGTTGGTGAAAATTTGGACCATTATCTTAACTTTGATGATCTTCCTCGATCTCAGTGACTTTTAACGATTGCCTCAAAATGAGAGGAAATTATAAGTGGAATATGAGGTTCCGGAAGCTCCGCATGGATCTCAAATTTAGCGCGTTTCCTCCGAAATGTTCCAGGCGCCAAATCGTCCCGGCGTTGAAATATTTGGCGTCGAATAGTCGGCGCCGTAACTACCCGCGAAACAACTGACCAAATGTACAAAGTAATGATTCAGTGTGTGCACAACGATACTACTTAGTATCATTGACAAAGTCAGTTATCTTTTCAACATTTATAACGGCCAGAAAATGCATGCTGCCAAATAGGAATTCACCTCCTGGTCCAAATTTACACCAATGGCTGTGTATTAAGTACTTACGTGCATGTCAAACCGGATTGTCCTATGTTTGTGTCACCGTTCCGCACGACTACGAACGTGAGAGGGGAAGAGAAAGAGAGAGAGAGAGAGAGAGAGAGAGATGTTTTTAGCGCGTTGTTGTAAATGCGCTGACGATTTGTCGATCAACAGAACTAGGCAAATTAGCAGATGCAAACTTGCTGCAGGGTAAAACCCTTGAGCACGAAGTGTGTACGTCAGGCAAGAAAAAATGTTCCGATGAATTGTTGAAGAGAAAAAAAAGAAGCGAAAAAACGGCAAAAAAAAATAGTGCCAGTCGGGTTTGTGCACATAGTCATTGGATTCGAAGCATTGCTTTTAATGTCAATTTTTTCCACACATCTATAGATATACATATATATGTATGTGTGCGCGAACGATCCGATGGTATGAGGGAAAAACATATAAACGACCAGAATACCCGTAGGAGCTAATGAAAGATGAAAATGTGAGGATTGGAAAGAAGTACGCTTGTGCGATGAGTCAGAAAGAGAGAAGTGCAATGGTAAGTGAAAAAAGGGGTTGAGTGTGACCGATTCGAGATCTAGGGATAATATGGAGCCTCGATTCCAAGCGAACGCCTCTACGGGAATCGGATTACAGAAATTCAATTAGAAGTCAAAGAATTTCCACGAGGTATTTCCACGGGTGGCCCTTACGAATATGACGAAAAAATAAATGGCGGCGTGTACGCGTGTGCAACAGAGAGAGGGAGAAGAACGGAGCTCGGAAGCCAATCATTCGAAAGTAAAAGAGGAGAAGAATAATAGTGTGAGGTCAAAATCACGATCAGCTCAGTCGTGACGAAGACAGCGATCGATATCGAAGAGAGCGTTTCAACGTTTCCAATTAAAAATCGCACGGTCGACCAGCAAAAATCTGAGCTCATCGCTGACGAACTATGGCTTTTCACGACTGCTTCAAGCAACCCTCATCCAAATGGATATAAGCGGAATATGAAGAATCCGTCATACTTTCTCACTTCGTTAGACAATTAGTGCGCCGATTCACAGAAATGGAGATTTTTCGTATCGGTTCGGAACATTTCATTAGCCCACAATGAGAAATCAGTAGTCTAGCAGTCATCAGCGCTATAAGTTGAGTGACCCGTGATTAGGAAACCAGAGAATGTTGGCAAATAAGTCAATGATGTCAGGCTTGTATAATACGCTTCGGGCTCTTGGGGTTGGGAGTCCAAGCAATGTTTCACCAATATGTCTTGCGTATGCTCAAACTATTGCTCTATTAACAATTCTAGCTCTAAACTTCACTTCTGAACTCCAGTACGACTCCCGTCTGGTCTAGTATTTCTCACTTCTGCACCATCGTACATATCTCTCATCACAACACGCAAAATTCTCCAATTCCAAACTTCCATCAGCATGAACGTGATCTTCACCACTCAAACTTTCATCAGCTCAAACTTTCACAGCCAAGATTGTAGCAGTTTTTGGAGGTTATAACACATATTGCATCATGATCATATGATCTAAAACTAGATCATTATGGTGCCAAATGAGAGAGTGATTCTTCTAAAAAGGTAATTAAGATACGTTGTTATAAACAGTGGGCAACACGATGAGGATCAATTTTTGAACCATACGTTGCGCGTATTTCAATCGACCGTATATATCCCACTTGCTTTTGAAAAAGTGAAGCCGTTTTCAAGCATACTTCAGCGATTTATCTTCACATTTCAATAAGCCAATTGTAGCAGTAAGAAAATATAAGTTTGAACACTGCACGATCTATATGTGTTTCTCCCGAGGTTCCTTCTTGCAGGATAGTTATCAGGCCAGCTATAGCAAAATCCAGCTATTACCATGCACATGAAGGAACAGCTCAATCTTCTTCTTTATCCATCTTCTTCATATTTTCTCTGAAGTCTCTAGTTATCACCGAGGTTTTTTTTTTTTTTTTTTTTTTTTTCATTTGTACCGAACTCCACTCTAGTTTCCGCATCTTTTCATGATGATAAGATCCATCCATCATGAAAAATCTAAGCCGTGTTCATGCAAACTTTTATTTCCACAATCAGTAGCTCTTACCAGAACATAATGTTGCCAAAAGTAATACTGTTTTCTCTATCTTCTCTCTACGTATACATCTTCGTAGTCCAATTTGCACGCAGAACGCAATAGCAAGTTGAGCACTCGCAATAAGTTGAAGTTTTCACTCGAACAGAAAGGTGGATCAACGTAATGTCCCGTTACGTCTATACGAGCGTTTACTCGGACGTCTTTCGTACATGGCGCAATGTATCTAGAAACCACCAGGAGACAAACAAGCAAGGAACTCTCCGCGGTCCTTGGTTATCACTGTTTCTCGCCCGTGTGACTCATATATGCCACTGAAACGAGGCTAGCAAGAGGAAAGAGGTTGTCGCAAAAGCCAACGGCCAAACAGATCTTGGAAGTTGGTTGCAGTGAGCACCAATCTCCATTACTTTAGCTCATTACTGCTCGCACCGCTGATTCTCTTTCTCTATATCTCTCAACATCTCTTTCTCTTTCTCGCTTCTGGCAAGCATGAGGAAAACGAGGAACTCAACCACTCCGTCTTCTCGCACACATTTTCTGCTTCGGTATGTGCATGTGAGTGTTTAACTGCCATTTCCGCGGTGTGAAAATGACCTCCTCTCGGCAAAGACACTGCTAGGAGATTCGCCGCAGTCGCGCGACATTGCAACTTCGCCAGCGCTTCGCTTGTGTAGCATGATGGTTTTGTGTAATATTCATATATAGGATGT
Organism: Campoletis sonorensis; assembly: GCA_013761285.1. Lineage (NCBI taxonomy): Eukaryota > Metazoa > Arthropoda > Insecta > Hymenoptera > Ichneumonidae > Campoletis > Campoletis sonorensis. Next base: position 1,913,440 of record JACEOJ010005895.1, on the reverse strand, counting down.
AACGTATATACAGACTCGTAGTTGGAAACACGAGTATAGCAGAGTGTAACCCTCCCCAAGCTACCGCGTATCAACTTTCGCAGTTCCGGCACATCCTTTAAGCTCATCGTGCTTTTCTCCCCGGCTGTATGTCATCGCGAGGTACTGCGAGGACAGCCAACGCTCTGTGACATCTTAAAAGTTGCCGTTTCCACCACCCAAGGCTGTTTACGTCGGGAGCGCGTTAAGTTAAAGTGTTAATGAACATGGATACTTAGTTTCCTTTTCTGTCTTTACTATCATTACTTTCCTTTTATTCTCAACTTACGGCAAATTCGTTTTACTGATCATGCTATTTCAACAAAAGCGCATCTTAATCTTTGGAGCCTTTTGCATGGAAACAGAGTACGAAGTGCTTATTCCAGACGACGGTTTTTCTTTGTGAACAGTAACGTACACTTTACTTTAAAGAGTGAGCAGCCATTGCAAATTCTATATGTAGAATGGAACAACAGACATAAAGAAACGGATTTAAGAGACAACTCACAGTCAGGTCAAACAAATCGAACAGCTAATCTGTGAGAAAGCTCTTCAAAATTGCTTTGGGACTTTGTAAAAAATCTTCTGAGAATAATGTTGGACATTTATGCGGACGCGTGCATCGTCAGCATCGGCAACGACTTCAAAATCTTTCTTTTATGTACTTTTCTTTGGATGTAGTATGGCAAATGTATTGCAGTATACTCAAGTATCTAAGGTAAGTGTATTGCCCTTTGAGAATCCGGGATGGTAAAAGTGTAGAAAAAAGGGAAACTGTAAAGAGCGAGATAGGGCGGGGGGGGGGAGGAGGGCGAGGCCGGAACGGTTACATTATTACACTTGACGAATCTTCTGATATACACGTAAAGACTCGGTGCAATGCTTACACGAACGTGAAAGAGAGTTACGAAGAAAATTTCAAGTCGGCGAACTGCTCTTGGTCTCAGCAGCAGCAGCTACTTCGACTTTGACCCTTTGAACTTTTTCCTTCTGCTAAAAAACCAAGTGGCTCTGATCCGCTGTGTAACGAACACAGGTTCCATTGATCATACATGGACCAAATTTCGAATGCAAAAAAATCATTCCTCGTGCTTCAATAAGATTCGTATGAAAGAATAAAATCTCGCTAATAAAGTATCAATATTAATTATTCTAGTGCGTGGGTGTTCCAAACGATGTTACTGAATTGTTCCAACATTAACGTTCGAGCATTCTCCGGAAAAGTCTAGCATTTCGCGAGGTATTTATAATCGTCATATCGGCTTCGATTCACCGTATTACTGCAATGCAATGATACAATCGAGCGGCGCTGACCTAGTTTTCGATAAAACTGCATATTACGTTTCTAGCAATTGAAAGATGGATAGAATTCGCGTTGTCGATAAACTAGCTTAGAATCTTGTCTTATATACAGTTTTTACAAACCGCGGTTGCTTGACAGACCGCAAGGAGATGCCGCTGAACTCGCATAATTCGGAATCTATAATATCTATACTGTGTGGCATAAGTCTTCGTCTTTCGAATAATTAATCACGGTATGTCGATGGAAGACAGAAAAAAATGGTTCCAATAATAACAGGCAATCTCTTCTTACTGTTGGCCTGAATTAAAGTGGATAAACGAAAGAATAATCAATTGCAAAAAAAGAAAAACTTGGTTATTTAATTCAAACACTCTGATAATGGAAAAAATGAATATAGGAAATTATACTATATTGGATGAAGTTGTGTCGATGACCTAGAGTACATGAGAAACCAGAACGGTATGAAAAGATTTCGATTTAAATATTATTTCTAGCCGGATTCGAACACGGCTGAGAGATTCGAGGTGAAAGATAACGGATAAATTCCGTGATGGGATTCGTTCAGTTCTCCATCATCGGCTCTATGTGAATCCATATCAAGTGAGGCGGGCTCAACCCCAAGCATTAAGACAGAAATGTTTAAAGTCAAGACCCGACGTGCTTTCTACACCGGAAGAAAACTCTTTTCCCCTAATTTCGATGGTCATCGAAAAAATATATAAAATAAGCACAATAGCTCTGCACACGGTTCAACATGTTTAGTCGTTAAAAAGACTAAATGTTGCGCAACAAGTTTATCAAAACGCATCAGACGTGAATAATTCGCAAGATATTCAAACGAGAAGAAAATTGATACGATTTTCATTGTGCATCGTGATCCCAAAAAAGAAAGTAATCCATAAACCGAATAAACTGTGTGTTCTATTGAAAAATACGCAAACTATTGTATCAGCAAAAAAAAAAACGTGTTGATTGCGGACCGAGTGTTCTCGCCAATTTATAAATTTCCAACAAATCAGACTTGCGCAGCAACAGTAATAATAACCTGATACAATAAACATCCTCGTTAAAAATGCACGCACCGCAACTACATTAGAAAATGAGTGGAAGAATGAAAAGCGCATTGTTTATGTCTGTATAAGATAGATGGTACGTCGAATTAAATTTACTCATGCAACAGTAACGCATTGATAATTCTCAATGGTGCAAAATATTGGATAATCTGAGTACGAGAATTCGTCTGCGTCAACATTTTTCTTCATTGAGATCTATGGATCAACATTGTAGTCAACATCGGATAGGATTGCCGTGAAAACAAACTGAGGGAATATCCGAAAACTCAAAGTGAAAAAAACAGAAATAGGGAGAAAGGGAGAGGCCGACGAGATAGGGGAAGAAAATTGGTGAGCCTGAACAGTTCATGAGTCTACATGTTCCTATAATGATGGCCCGAAAGCTTCTGTACAAAAAGGGGCAAGTAATATAACATTGAACTTTGAACTATCGCTTGCACATGTACATTCGTGATATTATTAGTATGTCAAATGCAGGCATTATCAAAAGCTAGGTTACACAGGAAAGTACCCGATCAGAGTCACTCATCCCATTGAATTGTGATTCTTGAGTCCTTTTATCGAGTATATTGATAGACATAGTCAATTAAATACCTTTATAAATAAATAAATATGCCCTTTTTGATAGATTGAGTCCTTAGAGAAAACTGTTGAAGGTACTTAGCCGTGTCTTTATTGAATACCGCGTATATGTTCCAAATGACTAGTTTTCGTAATAATTATAGAGTTCGCGAAACCCAGTTGTATAAACAACAGTATTTCCGAATAACCGTAACCCACTAAAATGTGTATATAATAATAGTTACAGCAACGTGATACATTTGTAGGTGGACATAAATTCTCCACGAGCATCAATGCTGTTGACCCTCGGGCCAAAAAATAGTAACATACACTTTACGCGAAAAGCCCCGCACATATAAATGCCCCTCTCATATGCATTTGCCACAGTTGGGGGCATTTACTTGTGTCGATGAGACTCCTAGATTCTCACGAATGTGGTGGCCCCTCGATGTTGCGGCACCTCTCCATTCCCACATTATGGTTGAGAGGTATGGGCAATTAAGTGTGGTTGTGTGTGCCCTTCCTCTGGAAACGATTCTTGCACATTATTGCGTTCCACAATATCCAGAAAAGGGGGAAAGTAAATTGTTTGGTCGTGTGTATCCATTTTGTGGCTCAACACACTTACACATAAACATATATACTTAAACACTGATGTGCAACTATGTCCATACGGATGATGAGCACGTATATTCACAAGTGCTCCCTTTATACGTGCCAGACTCACAGCGCTCTTGGCGGTTCGTATTCCCTAGCAAATTCCTTTTATTTCTTACGCCGACAAATGTATGACCGTGTTCAACCGAAAAGAGAGAAAAACGAATTCTCTATGCCATCCATCCATCAATGAGAATGATGTGGGTAAAAAGCATGGTGGATCAAGAGGACGAAAGTACGAGATTGGAAATTGAACCGGTGAAGTACCCATCAATTCACAATGGTGAATCGACAACTATAGCCTGTCCCATTCCTATTGTACCTTCCTAGATAAAACAGACAAAGCGAGCACAGTGCGGGAAAGGGAAAAACGAAAGATTTAATACCGCAGAGAATCCTTGCAATTGCGAAATTCTCTTGATGGAACTTTCATAGTCCAAGTATTGATAACTATGGCTTAGAACCGAAATTAAAAATGAAAATGCACATGCCTTCGAAATATTATATTTAATCAAACGTCGATTTGAATTTTATAGACTTGTTAATATAAAATTGAGCTTGAACACACCATGTTGGCGTTTCCTTAGAATTTTTAGAAATACTATACTATATACGAATTCGTGTTTCGGGTAACCAATCAGGTTTGATCAAAGTCTGGCGGCCATTTGTGAAAAAGTATATGTATCCGTTGAATCTTGAATGAATGGCTTTTCGTTTTGCCTCAAAGCAACTCATTTGACTATAGGTAGTTCAAGTAGAGTAGACAAAGGGGGGGTCAAGCTACACCACTTAGTCTAATAAACCCACTGCGGTTATTTTGACGAAGTTCTGTTGGTCAGGGCCATATAAATTCTTTGACATTTAAACAAAGCTTCATTTTCACTGAATCCATGCGTCTGTAGGAGTACTGGATATACGAAAATAGCCCGCGCCAATGTGTACGAAATTGATTGGGCATATGAAGTAATCCAGGTCAAATATTGCTCGCCTTGAATTTTCCGTGTGCAGTAAATGAGGACGAGCATCTTATAATTGAGAGACTTTCGTATACACAAACACGAAAATGTTTAAATGCACTTTTGCGAAAATTAATTAAATACGGAAAAACACGCTTTTAACTTGATGGAATTTTGGTAAACAAAAATAGATAAATGATTCTGCGGTGTCAATCTGAATTCATCTCGAAAAACTGTGCCACGCGGTGTGATTTAGTTTTTTCAAAGCCTCCGTGTGAGGGACATAATAAAACCTACATGTAAAATCCATCAATATGACATGGACGATAAGTGTAACGTCAGCTATAAATCGTACTACGCGAACCATGACTGCCGATGATAAAACTGTACGTAAGCCTCTATTTCTCATAGTTCCTTACTTTGGCGGTAGCGGTTTTCAGGCTCACGTGATGTCCAGTGACCATAGCGTCGACGATATATGAGCTAGGTTTCGTTTTCCCACGTAATGCCTTACAACCCCATAAATAATACATTCAACTTCCTTTTCAGCGCCATATTCACCATGATTTCTTCTTGCATACTATAGATGATAATATCGAACAATTTAGCGTATAAAGCTTCGGTAGAGATACACGGAACGGCTACTGTTTTACAGAAACCCGGAGTTTGACTCTCGAAGATTAATTACTCGATGAATTAAAGTCATCCAATGTCATTCTCGCTGTGTGACAACAATGAGGGCTTCGCGCATTATGAAAATGAGTGATTGTGCGAACCTCAGTACAGCCTTGTTTGCAACCAATCAACTTTTCGTATTGCATTTTGTGATCACCAGCAAAGTCAAACATATCGAAATTGCGATTTTTGCCAATCAATATTGCTGATTTAAATTTGATCAACATTACTCCCCAGAAAAAAATCTAGCCGTGGCGTGAAATTTCTCATAATTGTTCGAACGTTGATTACAAATCCAAGCCCTTTAATAATAATTTCAAATAATAAAAAAATGAAAATGAAATTCAACAATCGAATGACTGATCAACATATTTAACCCACTTAAATACCGATTAAATTCAATAAAACATTTTTTGGATTAAAATCCATGTGCATTTATTCGTCTGACTCAAGTGACGGTATGAGCTGGATGTACATTAAAATAGTACAGTGCGTAAGAGGTATTCGTGACGATACTAAGAGACGAGGACATTCATCGACAAAGTCCCGGAAGTTTCGCGAGAGCGTACTTAGTCACGTAGCACGTGACTTTAAGACCTCGAGGGGAGTTGCAATCACGCATACGACTTTTGCCTTGTCAGATTGAAATGGAGAGGCGCGTATAATACTCAGAAGGCTTTGGGCTATTCGTTTGAGAGTGGAATCGACCGATCGGAGCACAAAATATCAGTAACTGTCCAATTGGTAAATAAGGGACGACCTACATCCACTTTCGCAGGGTGTAATATCGACTTGAAGGAAAAACGACCTACATTGATGCAGCACATTGACATGGACTCGGACATGGATATCTTATTCGTACTAATGCTCGCATAAACAACTCATATTTCTACACACAAGTATATTTCGCTAAATATAAATTCGTCCAAGTTGTAAGTCCTTCAATCATACTTTTATCTCTGTTTTTCTAATACATATAAGCATATCTCATTGACAGTTCGACGGTCTAACTGTGGAGTGTTCTCAATTTACAAAGTGAGAACTCGTACAACTGAGACGCGCGGTGGCTGTAGGTTCTTTCAAATACCCGTGAGTCGACGGTGAAGCCAAGAATGCATGACGTCATCGCCTATCGTTCCACTACATATCCTCTTTTTTTTTCTTGCTCATTTTTCCCTCTCTTATTCTCAAGACTTCCACCACCACCGCGCGGAGTATGACAAAGCCAACGGTTTATATCTCTGTCTCTTTTTCTCGTAAGTTTACCCATACCTGAGTCAGCCACGAACGAGGCTTCTACACCAAGAGACGGAGAGAGCGGGTTGCGTCACGATGCTTTATCAATTTCATGACTCGATTTCCAGACTCCCCTTACTCCACCATCAGTCTGCCATTGATTATACTCTTTCAGCTTATTATGTATAATACGTGTACATTATATACAAGAAATTTAAAAGCTGCATTAAAATATATGGTTCGATTTCACGAAAATTTGACCTTGAATTAGAAAAAAATTATCTGCATTTTGAACGATGCAATGCGATGCACGTAATTGAGGAGCTTCCGTAAGTATCAATACAAGTTAGCTTTTTATTTTAATCGTGTCAACCAAAATAAAAGAAAAACTTGAGAGCAAGCGATACACTATGATAATTGGTGCATAATGCATATCGCAGAATAGCAAGCACGCACCAAGTTTAACGGTTATCATGTCATTATCAAAACTTAACTCGAAGTTTCTTAAAGCTTATGATCGAAGCTTTGTTGAAAACGTGTGTTCTTGTTTTCTGTTATAGTCGACTCATGCTGAAATCGAAAGCTTAGTATTACAAGAAGTAAAAAATTATGCAACGAGCAGCCTGGAACCATGATACGCTTTACATGTGAAAATCGTTGACAGATTTGTGCACAAAACTTATAGTTATAATGCTTACGTCACATGAAACATGTTAACTATTCGATCGGAACTGGAAATTATAGCCGCATTGTTTTACTCAACTACCGTTGTACATCAAAAGTGGGTAACTTTTAGCTGCAGTTTGAAAATAGTTTGAAACTTTATGAGATTTCATTGGTCAAGTTTTCAACGATCCTTGTCCGTACTTCGAATATACCCATCATTCAAATTGACTCTTATATTTTTAATAAAAGTCCCGCAATAAACGATGAAAACTCTGTCGAGGTTTTATTGTAGTATTCACAGTTCAAGTGGAACTTTAATTATTCAGGCGAGTAGAAGACAAAGCGGAGTATCATCAAATGCAGCATCGATGTTATCGAATCTTTACTCTTCGATCATGCGTTCCCCGTCCAACTTTGTTCACACAAGTAATTTAATTTTGTGTGCGAGATCGATTTTAGACACCAAAAGCATTATACCTAGTTTCAATAAGGTATATTGCATCATCGGTACTTTGTTGCAGGACATCACTATATACGTGTACATATAATGTACTATTGAAAAGGCGGATTCATTTTGCTCCATTAGCACTGAAAGTCTCATGGAAAATAATAGATTCAAGATATCAATTTGAATGCAAAATGAAAGAACAGGAGGATATGTGTGAAACAGCAAAATGGATTGAGAATCGATCTTTATTAAGGGAATTCCGTGAATCCAATTATCGCCCCAAATAGAAAATGTGCCATGATAGTTATCAAGAAATTAATTGATTATAGCTTCAATTAAAAGTCTATGCAATGCATTTATAACCGAGCTACTGTATATGTGTGAACGTTTCACTATATTGCATAAACCGTTTCTCCCACAAATTGATCTGCAACGTACACTGGTTAAAATTCATAACAGTTGCTTTCGAATGAAAACGAGCAAGAGTCGTTTATTTTCAATATTTTTCAGGTGGAAAAAAGACTTGAAGGTACTAAGCCGTCATATGATTTGAAAGACACGGATATTTGTAGGGCCTTGCCTGCCACAGACTTTGTGACGACATTTTAATCCTTCAAATTCATATGAACAGCCAGATCAATACAGGATCGAAGGGAAAATTGGTCCATATTTAGTCGGTATCCCATTTTTGATATTCCGTTCGGGTCGATGCACTCGCCTGCTCGTTCTACCAAAGCGCAAAAGTTTGCAGTGTCAACCACGAATAACGCTCCAACGTTCATGTATCTGTATTCATAGATTGTGTGAAATATGTTGCAGTTCTATATATAGAGACGTATATACTCGTTCAACCTGTCGTCACTAAATTCTAACACTTGGTACATGTATAAGTTTAAAATACACATCTTTCAACAAACTCTGAGGACTGCTTTAAATAGCACATATCCGATAATCACTACTTATAACAATATGGGTAGTACAGCGATCTGATATCAGATTTTCTACACGCACGTTTAGTTGGATATACGCACAGATTGTTCATGGATTAGAACATTTTTCATACTCTTTTTTTTCATCATTATTTCTCGTCGGCTGTCAGTTTAATAGCAGAATTCTCTCGTTGCGAAGGTGGGGAATGCATGAATTCGAGGGTTAAGTGTCGAAAGATTCATCAATAATGATAACAAAGTGTCAATCAGTTTGACACTGAAAATATCTTGGATAACATTTCATCGAGACCGTGTCTCTTGTCAACCGTACAAAGATAATTGGAGCTCCGGCTGCGAGTCCTCGTGGACGTTCACGTTCGGTATAACAAAACTCCCGTAGGAAATATTTAATTCCTCATGGTTCTTTCTTCTCGTTGGTTCAAGCCACGTTCGCGTTCTAAACACGCGGTACGTGTCATCACGTAGTGAAGGGGGGAGAGAGAAGGGTATTCGGAGTTATACGCTAGGAGGGAAAAGGTGACTAGGTGTGGGAGCTCGTACAGGTGCTCGGGTTCAAGAGACATCTAACTCTGGACCTGGCCTCGAGCTATACAGAAATGGCATCTAATGTGATGTACGCGAAAGAGAGCTCGAGAAAAGATAGGAACAGTCGCTAACGACGACGAGGCCGAGGAGAACGAGACAAAGGAAAAAAAAAAAGAAAAAAGAAAAAAAATAAGACCAGCGGCAGGTTTCGTAGCTAGTACGAATTAAAAGACGCGATTAAATGCGTCGAGCAACGAGAAAGGTGAAGAGAGCGTAACCAGCTGAATTGAGCAGTGGCAAAAGCGTTAAAAGTCGGATGGAAGAAGCAACGCAGTTCATAGGGATGCTAGGGCGGGTAAAGACACGTGAAAGTTTTCCAAAGCCATGCATTTCCCGCGGCTGCACAGTTACTTTCTCTCCTTCCCTTCTATTTCGCAATGGTCGTTCTTCTGTCTACTATGTCTCTCGTCCTCTTAGATATATTATACTACGTTGAATCCAGAAAAGAGGATGAAAACATAAGCGAATGAAAAATAGGAGACCCGAGTCGAAGAAAGAAAGGCGAGATAGTAGAAGACGAGGAGGAACCCGCGGAACGAGTGCAGAATCGCTGGCTATTCCTCCAGTTTTTCACGACTCTCTATGAGGATGCCTCGACATGGAAAGAAAACTAAAAGAATGAGGGTGGAAAAATGTGAGCTCCTTTGGCCCGAGTGAGCAACTATGGCTTTGCGAATGACTATAGGGGCGACGATGCCTTTGTAGAGACGGAATTCTTCCTGAGAAAAAAGTACATTTTATACTATTCCGCAGAATTTGATAAGCTTAAACAGATTATTGTGTAATAAACTCAAAGTAAAACCGTATGAATTTTAAGAAAGAACGCGATACGGGATCAACCTTTCCGTTTTCATAATACCATCAAATTCTTATTATTACATTTAATAATCAATGTTGTTTCAGTAACAAGATCAAGTGAGTATGCAGAATGCACAACACGTCAACAAGGACAAGAAATAGTCTTTGTTGATATTCATCTTAGTCGCACCAACTGCTTAATTTGTTTTTTTTTTTATTTTATTTTTCATGAATTCCGCACTCCCTTGAGCAAAACGTGGAAACTCTGCGTACGAGGCGTAGTTAGTGCGAGAAAAGAGAGGAAAACTTGTCGGTGATACGGGGCCGGGTTCCATAGGTGTGCAAATACCTCACGGGTGTTTCTTTGAGAAAAGAACATCGTCGAGGGTGAAATGTTGACGGTGTGTATTATTCTTTGTAGGAGGTTAGATAGAATCTGGGGAAAGGGGGTGGAGAAAGACAGAGTGCAAAGGGTAGAAGAAAAGCTCAACGAGATGTCGATGCCGGGAACACGATGGGGCAGTAAAAACATGGTGAAAAGAAGTCACCGATGTGCACACCAAGTTGAAGAAGAACAAGAAGTATACGTTGGCGACAGCGTGAGGATGAGAGAGACAGAGAGAAAGAGAGAGACCTTAAGGAAGGCGACTATATGCGAGTTTGACAAGCGAATCTCGGAATGACGACGAAGACAACGAGCTGTTGAAGCCAAAGCCGAGGCACAGGAATGATAAAGCTAAAATGAAAGGTGAAAAAGAAGGGTCGAGAAAAAACGAACAAAAAAAGAAGAAGCAGAAGAGAACGGTGGTACAAAAAAAATGTTGGATAAAAGGAGACTTCCACGAGAGCTCTAGAAAGTAGTATACAGCCGGAATATACCGTGAGCAGGAACAACAGTAATGGAGTAGTTGGCCACAGTCGTCAAAAGAACTTGCTCGCTTCGTGTACAACTTTGATTGGACGGAGAGGCGATAACGGGCCAACGACTGTCATACAGCACGATCAATCGTTGCGCTTTACAACATTCTTTGGTTCCTTGAGATCAGATATATAATAATGTTTTTTCAATATAATTGCGCTGCGGAAAGTGATATAGCGATAGAAAAATAAGGAAAGAGAAGAATCCAAAGGTGTGTTGCGCAGAGTTTCGTAAGCGCGCATGCAGTGGGATGAAGAAAAAAAAAGGAATACAATCACGGCGCAAGGGTATAAAAAACAATTGACCGTTCAGAAATTCCCAACACGTCAACCGGGTAAAATTGGTATCCGTATCCGTACATCGCGAACCATATAGAGGCGTACAAATACATGGCATCTATAGCACTCACTGAATCTCGTCTTCTCAGTAAAACCATTCAAGGAATAAGGCGAAGGGAAGAAGACGAGGAAGAAGAAGAAGAAGAACACGAAATCCTATAACCCACTTTTGTGAATAACACCCCGGAGGTTCGGAAGGTCGGAGAACTTTACGCGATGAAAATGGTAGATATCTGTATATAACCGGAAAACTGGCACTGACAATCATTACCTCCTCATGCTGTTGGACTTTCCTTTCTTCCACTTCATGTATTGTACGACATTTCAGTATACATCGACAAACAAAATTCTACCGAAAAATATCAACGTCAAAAGTCACACGCATTAATAATACATTAAGAAAAGTAAACTTCACACCGACATTAACGGAAACATGGAGTGTTCTTTTGATTACAGATTCTAAAACTGTACTCATCTGAATCTGGGCACATGTAAAAAGAAGTTTGAGTCTCCAAAATGTTAATTTGAGCATCAAAAATGTATCAGAAACTGGGATTAAAAAAATAAGAATCCTTCCGCATTTTAATTGAGGAATTTATATCTGAAATAAATAACTCAGTGAAGTTATTTCAAGTTCGCCCGATGTTGTGAAACGAACAAAGTCTATGTATATTCAAGGATGGTCGTCGTTGGACAGAGAAAAGTAGAATCTGTCAGGTACCCTTTCGTGTGTCCCATCGGTCGACAAGCGCGCTAATGATAAACCGCACCATCAGAGCCTTTGTACTTCTCTCGTTCACCGGATCTTGCCATTGTGACGCGGGATATTAAGCACTCGTATTCGCAGGGCCATGCGTGTCATTCGATCCAATGTAGGTACGAGTGTACTATTCGTCCAAATGGTACAACCGCTGGCAACGAAGTTCAACCACAGAAAGAGAATCAGTTAGGACATCGGACTCGAAATGAAGCTTCCATACCGCAGTATACGCGATCCTCTAATAACAGCGTTCCTTTATGCGTTTGTTCAGCACTGATTAAATGAGAGCGAACGAGGCTCTCTCTACAGTAGTCATCACAAATCACAAAGTTCCAGAAGTTCGATAGGATTTAATAAGAACAAGATAATAAAAAGCAACGAGGCTAATTGATGGAGCGAGTTGGAGGATTTAGTGATAACCGAAGAGCAAAGAGGAAGTACCGACGAGGAATATTTAGGTTGTGTGCAGAGAATTTTTGTTCCAGTCTGTGATTACTTCGTCGCGAAGTAATGGGAATGAATGGGTGTCCGGTAGTCTGATGAGAAAGAGAAGAGGAGAATGAAGAGCCGAGTGTAAGTGAGCATTAGTGATTTAGTTGCTTAAAAGGTTTTGCTTACTAATACTCAAATATCTCTATAAGAAAGTAACACTAGTGTCAGCATTGTGGAGCAAAATTATAGAAATCACTCGAGTGGTTTGTGAGTCCAAAGTTTATAATGAACCGAGGATTAAAGATAACACGCAAGAACGGAGAAAAAATCTTGTGGCAAATAACCAGCATAAGCGACGAAAGATTGGATCCTTCGGTTCAAAAATGAGTGATGCACGTCCTGATTATTAAGTTTATGCACGGAAAGAAGTTGGTTTAAAATATTCCCTTGTGTGCGGGTAGTTAGTAGTATGCACGTTTTACTGGTTTCGCTATTATCTTGGCATGGTCTATATAAGTGTAACGCCAAGGTGTAGCCGATGAAAAGCATCTCGAATAAAGACAGAAAAGAGGGTGTCCCCAGCAGATTTTGTGTGACTAAAACGAATGGATAGCGGATGAGCGTCATGTCGTGTGAAGAGAATATGGCAAGAGTTCTCCGCAGCAAGCCAGTGTACGTCTCTGAATGCATGTTCACGACGCATTGTACCATTTGTGAACCGGGTGGACGGCAGGAACATCGAGGACATGATGCGGGCCTTCTCAGCGTCATGGCGGCAACGTTGGCTCCGTACCGTTGCTATAATATCTGCCGTAATGAAGTAGTATAGAGAAGCAAGAGACCAGGACATGAGATGGAGGTAATGGTTGCAGCGATACAGCAAAGACTACAGCCGCAAGCTTATATTCCAGTTACACGGTGCCATCAACACAAGCGCGTAGCTGTACCAACAGTGCACAAACTCGTCTCGCGGCCGAATATCCAAGTTTTCGCCATCATGCGGGAGAAACACAATCGTGTATTCAGACTCCCGCAGTCCCGACATTACCAACTGCGCCGAGATTTACGATACACGGTGATTAAGATCCGCATTCGTGTGTTGCATTGAGTTTATAATTGTTGCGGACGTCATCAAGATTATTAAAGTCTCAACAAAACTTTTAACAAATGTTCGGAAATTCGATTGAAATTCCAGAAAATCGTGTTTATTGTATCCATGATAACCCAAAATGAGGATTTGAGCGGGTGCAAAGTTTTGACGCCGGGATTAAGTTTTATACGCAGTGACTCACGATTCAGTTGAATGTTTCTTACGACAGTGACATTCCAGTAAATGGCTTTCGCAGCACCTGAATAACGGCTGTTAATGAAAAATCGTAAAGGTATTCTTCTTCGGTAGAAAAAATACCCTCCAAACGAGAATAAAAATGAAAATTGACGCGTTATTCCAATTGTTCCACCTTTCAGTGTCTGATCGGTTCCACGCATTCACAAAAATCTTTTGAATATTAATGCACATCTTAGGGCTTGCTTCCTGTACATAGTATCGCTATGCCGCCCAAGTCATCTATATCCTATATGTATGTTTCACGAAGTATTTCTACCACGGTCTTACCTGACCGGACCAACTTCTCTCATCAAGAACCTACGACTTTGCTGAACAGTTTCTCTCAGAACGTAGTAACCCATGCCATAGCCTTATAGAAGAGCCCGAGGACGAGCATCAATCGCTAACGATCCGCTTTTCCCTTCGGTCTGCTCTTTCGCAGACATCGTGATCTCGAACTAACAGCTTCTACGCTAGCTTATTCGTGAGAAAAAGGGAGAATGGAGAGGGAGATAGTCAGGAATGGGATATGCTCTGGTCTTGTGGTTGTACATGGTGCTTTGGTATATAGTAGGACCGAATTAAAATCGCCGGAGCAGCAATATTCCATGGCACGGCCTTCAGCAAAACTTTGCAAAAGGCTTTGAGAGAACAGTAAAATAGTATCGTGACTGTATAGCTCTTCGAATTTGAATTTTGAAAGGACTAAAGATCAGGTCTGTACATTTGCAGTAGAAGCTTCAATGCAAAACTCTTGATAATCGTTGAGCAAACGAACGTTTCCAGAAACAAAAAACAAAAAACATTAAAAAATAATCAAGATCTTTTCAATTTGTTTTTTGTATTATGAAAACATCATTTAAACCGGAGATCTGGATCTCACCAAATTAGGATGTTGTATCAAAGTTGGCTGCTCAAAAAAAATAAAAATAATAAAAATACGCAACTATATATGGAAAAAGAATGAAAAGACGGAAGCATCAGTAGGATCTTTGCAATATCCGTGGTGATATTTCACTTTTAGCTTTTGAATATGCTGGAGAAAAGTTTTCGTGGGTTGATATATATGTGTTTTGTGGTAATCTCGGCGGTATATTCACGGGAGTGTCTCAGGAGGGAATCTTTTGAGGCTCCAAGCCGGACAAAAATGAGCGACCGAGTTTTTCATTGTTAATGCGACGAATACCGAGAAAGCTCTAGGGTTGGTGGTGATATAACGACTAAAAGTGACCTGTGCCATGCAACTCTTTCGTTTTCATGCAAGCTTGTGTATCAAGAGTAGCTGTGTACACCAAGTGGCAAAAGAGTTTTCCCGGAAAGTAAATCCGAGCCTTGTGGACCAAATTTCCATGCAGACTGCATTTTTGGCTTGTCTAAAGGCATTCTTGATCGCGAGTTTCAAAAAGTTTCGCGAGCTTTATCACGACAGTGAATAATTATTAATAAACATTCGCTGAGTCATGGAACATTAACAAAAAAGCGCATGTTTTTTGACCATTGACCATTGAGTAGAAAAAAAATAACAAAGTTATAAACACATTAACGGTAGATAAATACAATGCGATGAAAGAAATCGACGAAGCGCGCAGGGGACGCTTATCAAAACGTGACGCTTCATCGTTTTTTTTTTAAATAAATATATCCAAATCGCGAGCGCACTAGAGGACGGTGTTGTGATCTACATACTACTACGTGTGGGTGTCGCGAATCAAGGCGGGAAACGAGAGTGATCGAGGCAGCTGCACACCTGTCACATTCCAAAATGACTAATCGTCCGATGTTTCCAGCTGACGAGCACGCACAGCCGTGGGTTGAGGGGATGAATGTAACGAAACGAGAATAAGCGTTGAAAAAGAGAAGACACTGTGCAAAAAAGCGGAAGGCGGGCGAAGGAAGGGAGAGGTGAGGAGGAGAAGGGGGGGGGGAAATAAAAAAGAAATAAAAATCTGTAAACCGCCGAGAACCCCTGAATCCCGTTCACGATGTGTGAAATGAACAAAAATAGCAGAATCGTGTCAACGAGATTTCCCGGAGAGCTATATGGAAAGCCGATGCAGAGATGAATGAATAGGAGGAGAGAAAAAAAAACAGGAAAATATATACAACTGGCGAGTGTCGCATCAGAGATTCACACGGAGTCTCGGGAGTCCCGGGTGTTCCACAATCTACGCTTGTTCTTCTCTCTTTCATTTTATATTTGTACACGTACTAGCGAATAGATGTGGGTCATCCTATGCTAATTGAACAACTCATCGTCGTAAATAATCGGGAACGATATAAAAATAACAAGACCTTTCAAAATGCATTATCGATAGGTAAATCATGCCCTTATTTTTAACCCTGTGCCAGCAATCATGTTTTTCGAGGTTTGTTCCTCGAGTTTTTTCGAAGTTATTGTATTTCTTTCTTTTAGACAAGAAAAACGAGCCGCGATCTTTTCTATTTGACTCTGTATCACAAGTTTTGATTTCGAATATACCTTTGAATCATCCTCTCTGTTATTAGAGGTTGCCTTACGATAAACTGTATTTTCTCCTTTTATATTGCACGAATTGTTCATCAGAAGCCAACGTTCGAAAATTCGAATAATAACACAGAGAAAGAATGCGAAAAAATTAAACATTCAGGTGTGAATATCGTGACTGATTATAACAGTTGCAAAATATTGGCAGAGATTGAATAAATGAGGCACAGTGTATGTGCTGAGCTGAACAATGAATAAATAAGCTGTTGGAAAAAGTTCAAGATTGATTTCGCGTTAGTCAGACCAGACGTTTAATTGTTTATCAGGCGTATATGCGGTCATTATATACGAGCGGTGCATGACAAAGTCCCGAAAATCGGAAATGCCACGAAGCCGCGCGTGGTTCAACGGTGTTGAGTTTGTCGGCAACACATGAATTTATATAATATTTATATAAACGCATAGCATTACACGTTGGACGCGGTTAGCAATTAATGGGTATCCGCGTATGTCGTCAGCAAAGTTGTACTCATTCATATGGATCAGTCTATAAGGGTACGAAACTGACACATCAGCGATTATATCAACGAAATATGTTTCATATGATCCTTTCATTTTAATATCCGTACGCTTTCTCATTTGAAAAAATATATTTACAGCAGTTTTAAACCTTTCTACAAGTATATTATGAAGCACTTCTGCAGAAACAATGTTGAAATTTGCATTGCATTGGAATGCAGCAAAATTCCTTTCTTTTTTTTCGGTAGCAGAGCCTACAATTTATATGTAGTGTGGTTGAGATAATAGAAAAATCTCTTTCGGGAAATGTAAACTAAACCCCTGCGGGTAAAATAAGAAAAAATCTGGGAAAAAAAACTTATCTTTTTGTGCCAATGATGTGATATTTTTAGTAACATTTCGTGGGTCATAGGAGACTTTTATTTTACAAGAATAAAATTCATTCTCAAAACAAAGTCCATGTTAAACATTTTCTTTTTTTTTCGAAAACCACAGTTCGAACGATGATTTTTTTTTTTAAGCCATATCCTTAATTGCATTTGTGTAATGAGAATCTAAACAGCTGTAACTTTGTGTAACCTCTCTAAAGTCGTGCTGAAAAATGTTGAACCTTACCATTTGGTTTTTAAGAGAAAGGATCCTGTCTTCCTTTGGCTTTTGTGTAAAAATGTATATGCCGTTCATGAATTTACGTATACGAGATAAAATTTCGGAGTCCTCACTCTTGTTCCGGCACTTTTAAGTTCATGCGAGCTCGTTAAAACCTTCTACTTAAGCAAGTGAATTTAAGAGGGGTCTATGAAGCTTCTATATTAAAGCTTTCACTTGTTCTCGTCTTTCTTGCATGCCTGTCGTGTATATATATGTATAAATTACATAATAATAGTGGGCTCTATAGTACCTGATGCAGCAACATCCAAGGTGCCCAGAAACCATAGCACGACCGCCATCACTTGTGTCTTGTGTCTTGCGAGAGTTGCATTTTTATCGCGTGGAAAAGAAAAAAAAAAAGAAAAGAAACGGTCGCGGCTTTGTGAGAAGCTTAAATCGGAACACCTCCAGGGCCCATCATGGAACACAAGTTGATTGGGACCCTCCAACGGTGTATACTCAGTACCTGCCACCCGAAGCTTCGAGATGTTTACACACTGTTCTGCGGCCTAAATTATGCGTAACCCTCTTTCTCTTTAGTTTCTCCTCGAAACACCTCCGCCTGCATTACATTATTTGCGGTGGCTAACATGGGGATTATATTCCCCAGAAGATGAACGACGGGGGTTGTCTTTCCTCCTTCATGTCGTCGTGCAACGGTAGCAAGTTTTATTCGCGAGGGTCACCAGGGTGGAGGGAGGCATTCTAGAGTCTGGCAAAGGGGAAAGCGGCAGGAAAAGTGGGTTTGCGTAACTTCAAGTTGGAAAAAAAAAAATGAATTTTGAAGGGTTGAGAGGCTGGATGCGACGACAAGATGTCGTCTCCGATTCCGTTTTAGCTCGACGTGGAGGGCTCGCGCCCTCTTCAAGTGGTAAGATTATGGAAATTGCATCCGGATCCTCGAACCCTTTTCAACGAGCATACGTACACATTACCGTCTTAATACGTGCACCAACTTCATTTCTAGGTCGCTCCAATCGCTGACACAAAAGTTCGATATATATAAGTATATCGTTGTGTAACTGACAATTGGCATCGCGTCTCTTTGTCCATCTGACATTATGCCGAGTACTTAAATCTCAATAGCCTCAAATGTCAATGGTTTTCAACATTTTTCAGCAATTGTATCCCTTTTAATAATCAATTTATTCATGTCGATGCTCGTGTCGATGACTTAAAGTGAATTCATTTAAGAATCGTTAATAATAGAAGCTAGTGCAGGAAATATAATAGTATGAGAGATTCAACAACAATGTAAACACATTGTAAAATTGTTTATGGGTTATTATAAAAAAAGAAACAAAAAAAAGAAGAAAAGCGTTTGTTTGTCCCGTAATTTATTTTGGGCAAGGTGAAAGAAGGGCGAAAATTTTTCGATGTTCGACGATAAGTAGCGCATGATTTTACGACCCACACTCGTGAAAAACTTGTGCATACACTAGAGGGAGAGAGAGAGAGAGAGAGTGAGAGAGACGAGGGCCACCGAGAGTCGAGTAGAGTTTCGAGATTCCTGCTTCTCTCTTTTCTTTCGTTCTCAAGAGCTAAGAGTATCAAAGCTCACTCGTCTTTACTGCCAATCCCAAGTAGGGCAAGTCCAGTGAGAAGAAAATCGAGAGTGAACGAAAAGAAAAAAAAAATTAAGAGAGAACATAGAAGTGTACGGTTCGCCGATCGAGCGTGCAACGCGACGAGACGTTGAAACTTCTATGGAACAAAGCTTCTTTGTGGCTGGTACTTTTTCTCCATATTTCCCTCTCTCTCTCTCTCTCTCTCTATCCCTCTTTCTCTTTTTTCATATCTCCATCTTTCCTTTGGGCTCGAGCCACGGTGACGGCGCCTTCGTTACCAAACGATAAAAAATCACTCCCCTCCTTATTTCACTCGATCAATTTCAATGTGTACGTGATCATAAAGTAAAATAAGTGCATTATACTCATATATAAAACTTTTGACAATAATAGCACGGATGTGGGTGATTTCTAAGAATAACGTTTGTGTCGATGTATTTCAATCATCTCAGCACAAAACTACTGATATCTTTTTTCAACTGCAGTTTTTTGGAATCATAAAGCTTCGAAAACCGATTTGTCACTCTTGTGAAAATTTTATTGATAAATCTACAGGACGGTATCCATTTTGACTTTCTGTCAAAAGCAGCTTGGATGTATAATATTTTTTATCAAAATTAACCAAGTTTCAAGATTATTTCAAGGTTCACATGAAAAATTTGTTTCCAAAATTCATTTGTCGTCATATCTATCATGATAATTAAATACAAACGAAGAATCAAAAGTCATGAAAGCCGGAAAAAGGGCAGAGTGGGGGCTAAATTGGACCATCGACGATACCATTTTGACGAGACGTTTTTTCCTCTTTTTGAAACACTTTAAATCCACATAATTGGTGACTATCCTCCTCCGCGTATGCATAATCACTGTACGTGTTAACTGCACTGAATTTGTGACCCGGAGCCCCGGACGATTTATACGAAACGAACGTGTGAGTGTGGATGAGAGGAAGGAGGGAAGAATTTCAAGGGGAGAGAGTGAAGAGGTCGAGAACAATTATGTACGAGATCGGAGTAATTTCACGTCCAGTACATAGCACTGTAAACACCATTCTCTTTTGTTTGTACGTATCCAACAAATCGTGGTGTTATTTGCATTACGAGGTTTCCTATAATTTTAACCAAGGCAATGATTCGACGGCAAACGAGCGAGTAATGTAAATTTCGTAGAATTACATAAAACAACTATTCAGCACTACAACGCCCTTGTTTTCGTCGCGTCACAAAGTTTTACCATTGGAGATTTAAAAAAAAAGAAAAACGTTCACATATGGAAAATAATCTCATTGAGTAACAGATTCAGAGTAAAATTGCTGCTTTCACATCGGCCAAATGTGTGATAAATTTTCACAGAAGTTATATACAAGGTTTAATGCGGTAATTTAAATAATTTATGACGATTTCGTATCCGCGGACTGACTTATTAACATAGAAAAATATTAATAACAATAGATTTACAGAAGCATCAGCTGATAAATGCTAAATTCCCTGGCGTAGTATTTTTCATCGACATTTTTAAATGTTGAATCCCCAATTGTTAAGCTTTTTTCATGTACCACCGCTTATTTTTTTCCTCGCGCTTACACTTACAAGATTTGTTGGGTATTTGTTCACTTTTAAACAACATCAATTTATTTATGATACTTTTTTCTAAACGATTAAAAAATCTACATATCAATTCCTCTTAACCGACGGAAAAAAACTACGAATCAATATATGATTCATCGTTAAAAACAAAAAAGTTAAAAAAAATGTTAAGTCAGCGAAAAATAGAATTGGTTAAAATCGTTTAAGATGTGTCACGTAACGAGATAAGCTCGGGAATGATATATATGCATACATATACCTATTTGAAAGAAAAATTTATTTGCACGCAGAAGAGAGTACAACAACACATACACAAATCTATGATCCAAAATGGGTTTCCTATCTCTGAAGGGACGTCCCAAGCGGAGCAAATGTGTTGCCACGTGAATTATACATAAACTTCGTATCTCGAAGAATTCCCTGGTTGCGCATATTACACGCGTCTGTATAAAATTTAAGAGTACATTTCTCGCAGAACCGCGACTTTATCGTGACGACGAGAAATCTCCACCGCTTGAAAACCCTGGTTTACGATTCTAATAAACAGACCAATTTTCATTGAAATCCCAATCGAGAACGAAAAAAAACAAAAAACAGCACGTTCGTAAGGAAAATTAATAATAAAAAAATATTGATACCCTCCGTAGAATAAAATTGAACTTTTTTTTCCGAGTTATATCACATCGGTTCGACCTGAAATTGACGTGAGTTTGAAAAAAAAAAAAAAAAAAAACACATAATGAAGCAACCCTCGATATCAGAGTCGGTTTGAAAAAAAGCATTAAAAAAGAGTCCGAAAATCGTGAAGATAACTGGCCTCTGGATAGTATATATTTGGAAGGTTAATGGATTTTTTTTTCCTTGACTTAGCGCGATATTCATCCCTCATCCTTGAAGCAACTTCCATTCCATTCGAAGTCAGTGGTACGGAAATGGTCCGCGTGACGTGAGATCGTTCGGAAGAAGAAGCCGATACTTTTTCGTCGATCTGAATATAGATATATACATTTTTCGGCAGCGTTAACCGACACGTTAACCGAAGCATTATCGCAGTGATACATGCATTTTCAATACTCAACATTTTATACATGCATATGTGTATTTTTTGTCATATATACTTTGTCTACGTATGAATGTGCATTTGAAAATATATATACGTGTATTTTTTTGGAGTTTTATTCCCAAGCCCTACATAAACGAGTTTGCTTCAACATCCAGCGAAGGCTTGCCACAAGGGACAAGAGTTCTAGCCGCCGGGAATCGGTTTGAAAGCACTTTTTGATACAGAATCGATTCACGGGCACACACATAACCACGCTGTGTATGATTGAACCGCACGTTGATAGGGATAAGCACGAAAAACGATTTAAAACTACACCGTGAAATGCCACTGTTGTGTAATCTTTTTTAATCTCTCACTTGTACTCCTTCGATTTTTTAGATTTTTTTCATCTTTTGTTATATTTATTTTATCGAAAAATCATGTGCTCGTAAATCATCGCCGGTATTTGAAAAATAATATCGATTCTCTTCTTGACATAACCTTTTGTTATTCTTTATATTTTCGTGGGCCGAAATGAAAATAAAACGTTAAAGTCGAGATATATTCAATTTAAAATATAACCAGGTGTTTAACGATTGGGTGATGATCCTTGAAAAGTGCATACATACGAAGAACGAAATGACAAAATCTTCAATTTTGTCAAAGCCTTTATAATGTATCTATAAACTCTATAAAGGTGAGACCGGGGCAAAACGGGCCAAACCTCATTCGAGTTAGCCTCAATCCTCGGGGCAGATTGCAAAAAAAAATGCATTTCTCTTTGCTCCTTCATTCATTATATTATAAGAGTGAAAAAGGAATTTCGAACCTTCTTTTTCAAAATTTCATAATTTCTCATACATTGATAGATGCTAAATAACGTCCATGCTTTTTAATCTGTCTGTAGTTTTGAACCATCGCTTTACCTGATTATCGCCAAACTCAACGCACTAAAAAACCGATTTGTTAATCCGTTAAAACAGACAAAACTTGTTGAGCTTCTAGAAAGTACAATATTCTCTCGGGTGCCCCGTTTTATCGCGGTCTCCCCTGTATGTGATTTATTTATTTCAGACATACACTTATTTCTGCTTTTCGTGAGAATTTTGAAAACCAAAGTATGTTGAAAGACGAAACAAGTTTAATTGAATTTCTTCCTTCAATATACTGGGCTACGAAACTATTTCTACGATGCTGCTGGCTAAAATAACTGGTGACCGAATAACCGAACGTCAATAATCATGATAAGTTAATTCAATTTCTCTTTGTGTGTGTGCTTTTGTGTGTGTCTCTCTCTCTCTCTATCTCTCTCTATGTTTCTGAGACAAAAAGAGAAAAGGAATAAAAATAGTGAATAATTTCATTGATCATTGATTACGTCAAAGGACGTGAGATGTCTGGATAGAATTAAAATTCAATTGGTTGAGACTTCACTTGTAATGTGCTAATCAGGAAAAAATTGCATCAATTTGATGCATGAATGATGAGGCAGGAATATTGTATTACGAAATGTAATTAAATATACTTGAAAAAAAAAAAAAAAAAAATTATATTTGAGTTAACCTATTTTCCTCGGATCAAGTTCTTCATCTTCTTACGATAAATTTGTTTCTGAGGTTTGAAAACTTTGATAATAATCGGATTTAGCTTAGTGGTGAGTTGTTTGCCAGAGTTGTTTTTTTGCTGGTCTTTCGTCTGTGTCTAAAGGACTACGAATCTGAAGGACTACGAAGGATGTTCAGGATGGTTGAGTGGCGGTCCGTTTTTCACTGGTATATATCCTTACATATATCTATATACTTTTTTGATGATTGGGAGAGAAATGCTCTTTCCAATCCAGTATAGATATATGCAAGTATACACAGTAAACCGAAGAGAGCCGAGTTACCGGAATCGACAGTAAAACGAAGCCCTCAAGAAATGGTAACAAAATAAGGGACTAAAAGAAAACGGGCAGAAATAGCGAAAAGAGTTGAAGTACCAAATGTATCGAGTGCAGTTCGGGTTTCAAGAATATCTAAGTGCCGGTTAAATATTTCAAACGAAAGTGCCTTCAAAAAATCATACTTTTCGAGTCTTTGTGATAGATATCAAATAAAAGAGTTAGTTCTCCGTCAAAAAGTGCATGTCCCAAAGTAATTCCGCAAGGGTACATGCACGGTTGATACATCATGAGAGTATACACGGGCAAAAGTACGATCGAGTTACCGTGAACAATTCCGAGACTTGAGTGGCACAAATGTGTTTAATTATCCTTGACATTATCCTGCGCACCATTGCTTAACTGCATTATCCTTTCTGGCGACGATATATATATGTATACGACGATTGAAAAAATAAACGAGAAAAGGAGGAATAAAGTGAGAAGCATATATTTGGGAGTGCGAGTGCCCATGGTAACCATAGACCATTGTCCGTACATATTTCTCTCAGAAAAGAACCAAATACGAGGAGACACCGCAGGAGAGTTTTCTGGTTCAATTTGCCTGTGCGACAATCCAGTGTAATCAACTAATTCATTGTTGAAAATCGCGACAGTACCACTGTCCAGATTATCATAGCTCCTCCCTCCGCGCCTGCTGCATTCCCTTGGACCGTTTGTTCACGTTACCGCGTACTTTTATCTTTGGCTGGCAGAACTTGCTCTTCTAGCCGGTGTGGTTTAATCGAATTAACACGAATTACCGAATTAGAACGGTGCGCTTTTCGAGAGAGAAAGGGAGAGGGAGAGAGAGAGAGAGATAGTGAGAGAATAAGAGAGAGGGAGAGAGAGGGATGAGAGACAGAAAGCGACTCGCGATAATTGCTCGAAGCGATCGGCGGCCATTTGTACTATCAACCAACAGCAAGAAATGCTCCACTCTGTTCTCCGGCCGCCATCTTACAATAAAACATACACACATACAAACGGAGGCGTTCGCGTCCCTATGTACGTCTGTGCTATTTCTTGGTTAAAGATACTCCCGCTAATCCCAATTCTCTTCGTGTTTCATTTTTCTTTCCTTACTTTTCTCTTTCCGCTTCTTCACGGTTGAGAAAAAGCTTTCGTACTCCGAGAAAAAACATTTTTTAATGCCGTTCAACGGTCACTGGAAAACACAACTAAATTGTTGGTATACACTTATGTTACATACAAATTTCTGTTCAGATTTTAAAGCGACGTAATTTTTTTTTTTAATCATCCCATGGACATAAATATTGTTACATTAAAATGAATACGAAGTTTCACTTGGCCTTGTAGTTTGAAAACAAAAATCTATTACCATAGGATAGAATCTTCGCGCCCCCCCCCCCCCGGCCCCCGCCTCGATTAAAGAATTTCGATCAGTTTTTGAACAATTCGCCCTCAGAGGGATGTGGATTTCTGACGGTTGCTTGCTACGCCAATGTTGGAGACGCGTGTTTTACCTGGTCGTGCCACGTACGGGAAGTCGTGGCAGCTCGCGACGAGCGTCTTTTTCTCGGACGCGGTCGTCGTTATACGGAGACAGAAAATGCGGCAGCCGAAGATTCTATCGCTCTCTCACTCTCTCTCTCTCTCTCTCACTCTCTCTCTCTCTCTCACTCTCTCTCTCTCTCTCTCACTCTCTCTCTCTCTCTCCCTCGACGAGATGATTCATTCTCTGAGGTGAGATGCTCCTTGGTTCTTACTAACAGATTGCCACAACCAGCAGGCGTGCACTCCGTAATGTTCAAGGGCTACAAGTAAGTGCACAAGCCTTATATAACTATATATAGACATATATATTATGTGCGTGTGTGTCACTACTTTTATAAGCCTCTATATGTAGCCCTTTATACACTCGCAACTGTACATTCAAGTACAAAGTGTTTAGCTATATGAATACATATATATGTGTGTGCTTTACTCCACTCGACTGGTTCGATGTTTCTTGTAAGAGCATCACGTGGCCTTTTCCCTTCGAATTTTCTTATCAACCAGCCGCCCATGTATACGAGTGAGAAAAAACACGCGGAACAAACGGCGATAAGGAATACCTACAACTTTATATTTTTAAGCCAACGGAATGTATATCTTGAAAAGTTCAAAAAGTTTAAAAACATTTTTTTTCAATATAAAAAAACCTCATTTTCAGTTAAACCAGACTGGCAAGCAAAGGCGAAATGTTAATCGATATAATTGTCAAAATACTGAGAAATATCACGAATTAATGTCACATTAACACCGCTTATCTGAAATATTTCATGTGCTTGGCCTGATACATGATGTTTGTATATTTTCGGCGTGGGAGGAGTTTTAATAAATCGTTGCATGTTCGTAAGATAGACATAGATTATTCATTTTCGGTTTACAGATGATCGAAAAATTTACGTAATTTGTACGAACTCGATTTTTCAAAGACTTGAATTCAATAAATATTTTTCTCTTCATATTTTCAAATTTTCAATATTAATTCCATTATTCGCAGATTGAATTGTCAAGCCACGAAAAAAGATTGTTGAATTATGGGAAATAAACAATGCATACGAATTCTGGACTGTCGTAAAGAAAAAAACAACTTCAATATCATTGCTTCAGTAATGACAATCTCGAGATGTTATTATTTGTAGAAATTTTATTTTAGTTTCGATCAAATGTCGTAAATTGAATCGAGTGCAGCTTTGAATGATTCAGAATCTACATCCGCTCTTCCGAAAAAAAAAAAAAAAAAATCTACATCTTCGACATCCGAGCGGATAATTCGAAGCAGACGAACGCAAAATAATTTGTGCAATAAGAAGAATTGTACGATCGATTCATCAGTCGTTTTCATGAATAACGAAACTATAAGAGAAAAATTAGACCAGTAGCAAGTTCTATACATCGAACTTTGTCAGGGGTTCAATGTGGTCGAGATTATTTATATAGATTTTTCTTCAATTTATGAACGTTAGGCTCGTTCTTTTACATCGAAAAATAAGAATCCCAGTTGTAGTTTTCGAGTGCTAGATAAAAGCATCGCCTGCTCTCGGCGACCTTCGCGAACAAGACGAGAGAAACCAGTCCTCTTGTTGGGTTATGTCGTGGTCATCCGGTGCCTTCATCTTTCTCTACCATCTTCTTCGAAAGCCAGACGGACACGCGTTCTCTCTTTCTCCCCATACACATACTTTATATATAAAAGCCTCTACGAGGGATTCGCGTGTGCGTCACGCTATAGTAAAGATTCTTTGCTGCTCGCTGGATGAATCCCCGCGAGTCCGAGAGAGCAAATCGAGATCGTAAATCGGCAAATGTATGTATGAAAACTCTATTGCATCGTGTTATTCTTTCGCAGCATCGTCTTATCTCTGTAATGATTCAAGTTGGCTCAAAACTTAACATACTTTAATGCAATAACCATCAAAATATTTCGGATTAGAAAATGTATAAAACAAAATAAAAAAGGAACATCGCTGCTGCAACGCTGAAGTCGTTTTTTTGTCGACCAATCGATTATACTCAATTTTTCTAATTCGTTCCGCATATTTTGGACAAATCTAGTTTTTCGTTTCGACCCAAATATTCAATAATTTGAATGAATATTGTAGCCTATTTACGGAAATTTAAGGGCGAACTTATTTGAAAATAAGAAAAAAAACCACGTTGCATCAACGATGCAAATTTTATTGCCATCAGACGCTTCAAGAATCTTTGAACGCTGCCAATCTTGCTGCTAATTTTCCAGCTGCTCTCACTTGTATTCAGCTGTGTCCTAAACGAGATGCGCTTTTATATGTTTAGCGTTGTATTTTTATAACGTGCTCGCTTTTTTCTCCACCCTCTCTCTCTCTCTCTCTCTCTCTCTCTCTCTCGCTCTCTCTCTCGCTCTCTGTTTCTCTTCCTGCATTCTTTTTCTAAACTCTTTCATTCTGTTCCCAGAGACAAATGTTTCCGGGCAAGCATTCTTGTATATTGCGGAATACTGAGGATACTTTTGTCCTCGAAACGCGAACTTATATGTACAGGTATGTGTGTGTGTGTGTGTGTGTTTGTGTGTGTTTGTGTTGTACATATAACACGTTCACATAGATTTCTTCTGAAATTTTATACTCACCTCCCTGAAAATTTCTATAGCAACTGCTGACTTACATTCTATATGTATGGCTATGTATATGTACGTAAAATATATGTGAATACATATATTGATAAACATACATATGTCTGGCGTTCACTATAATGCACGAATGAATATGTATAAACGGGTCGTCGTCCGGTGCTCCACGCTTCATCGAACCCCGGATACACGTACATCTGCCGGTTTTTTTTTTTCAAACCTCTATTGTTGCATTAATATAGTGGATATATAAACTCGTACGAATAAGCATATTTCACGCGTAATTTACTGAAATTTTGTTGTGTTCAAAATATTCTAAGCAATTAAATAATAACTAGTACAACGATTTTTTTCGTAAATTAAAAAAAAAAAACAGTGTTCATTCGCTCGATTGTGGACTAAATTATCAATTCAATTGAAGCCGATAATTGAGAAACTTAAGTGTTGTGCAAATTAAAAAGAGGAGATGCATCTTTGCTGATAATGAAAATAACGGCCCTTATAAATACATGAAAATTAAAAAACGCCACACCTCGACGTACTTATATATGCGCTAACGATATTATATATTCACGATTAGTGAATAGAACGAAGGCGTGGCAACGCATCTCACGGTGGTTTGAGCACTGACGTGTAAATATGCACAGAATATCGAGGTAAATGGATTGAAAAAAAGAAGAAGAAAAAAATGAAAATTTGCTTGTAACGCGGTTCGGGAATGTAGCGTGTTCATTTCGTTGAAAAAAATATATATCCTTTGTATGGAGCTTTAGACATTCAATGTCCGCCGCGCCCCTATCCTTTACGAGTTGACTCTTCTCTCTCACTTGCTCTCTCTCTCTCTCTCTCTCTCTCTCCCTCTTTTTTCTATCCGTCCAAAAATACGCGTGATTTTCGCACGCTTGACTTGGCCAACCTAGGCGATAAGAGTCACTTTTGAAAGGGGGAGAGTCACTGATAAGATTACGGTTTCTTTTTTCCTGTCGTTGAAACGCCTAAAAAGGTGAGTACTTTCTTGGATTTTACTTCGACACAAAGAAAGCTTTATAAACGGTGAAAAAAAATCGAGCGCGTCATGCACGGAGAACGTCGAATGTAGAGTAAAAATCACATTAAAACCAGATTAAAAGAAGAAAAAAGAAGCATGAGCAGGAAAGATTGAGACATTCTTTTTTATTTTTGTCATAACTTTCGTCACTACTCAAACATTTTCAATCACGACTCCAGCAAAAGAATAATAATTAGAGCAATGAGACGGTGAGAGATGATAAAACGTATGATCAATATTCTTTAATTCAATAATAGCAACGAAATCGGGAGTAAGCGTTCAAAGTATAAAAAGTACAGTCGTTTAAAAAAATTAACAAGGCTTATCCCATCGGCTCATGTTCACCCGAAGAAAGGCTTGTCTTCTTGGTTTTTTTTCTTTCCTTTATAACGACAATTTTCGTGATATATTTAGGTTTCGATCGCCAGTCGGGCTCGATGACACGATTATTCGCTTCTCTCTCGCACCTTCCGTTATCGTAAAGTGACACGTAATCTTGGTGCGCCGATAAAGATTTTTAAAAATGGCTGCCTACGTGTATTTCCATGTAGCTGTGCGTTTGTATGAGAATCTGAATGAGCCCGGGTTTGTAAGTATGTGTGTGTATTATAAATTTATCGATCGCAAGTCTCATCCCTGTTTGTCACGAGAATATTCTTATCAGAGAACATTGTATATGTATATATATGTGGACGCACCGAGTCGATTCTGATATTTATATACGACAAAAGTCAAATTCAGTACGACTTTTTCTAGTTATTCATATTTTTTCCTTCATCATTTTACACTCCTTGTGAATGTTGGAAATGCTCTCAAATAATTATTTGTAAAAATAAAAAATAAAAAACTTGGAGTAGGATTTCACATTATTGTCAAATATTTGTATATTTTATGAATATTCATAATACTATTTAATCTGTAATCAATTTAAGCTCGTTTAAAAAAATCAATAAAAAATTAAAATATTGTAATTCACTTCTGGAGTACTTGCAAAGGATTAGGAAAAAATCCATCAACAAGTAACCTCTTGAAGGAAAACAGAGAACACTGAGTCACACTGAAAAACGAGATTTCAGTTGAGTCAACCGCGAATGGTTTCATATTATATCCTGCGAATGCGATAGTCAGTTGAATGGATTACTTTTTCGATTAAATTGATTGTATTTGGCGTCGATCGAACAAAATCCAAGACAACGAAATTCATTTCGTGGTTTCGATAAATTCAAATTTTCATTGTATAATAGAATGGCGTCAAGACGCTGCCGCGTTCTAGATAAAAGGTTCGTACAACTGAGCGTGCATTCGAGAATGAACAAAATATTATATTCGACGTATACGAAAAACCTTAGTAAATCCGACTCTTTTCTGAGAACAGTTTTCGGGTCTCGGATTTTTGTTGTTGTTTGAAACGATATTAATTGCCCTGTTAAAATGTTATGAAGCCAAGATGCAACATGATCCCACAAAAGTTAATGCTTACTTTCGTTGGTGGAAAAAAAAAAAAGAGCATAAAATTTTTGTTCTCGGGTGCAGTTGAGCAGTTAAAAACGTATTTTACTGTTTGCGCCTTCGCGTGTATAAACGTAACATCGTGTCCGTACGTATAGTGCATACAGAACGAAGCACATTGTTGCGGTGTATCGTCGCTAGCCAGTGGTCATACGAGGCAT
This sequence comes from Campoletis sonorensis, assembly GCA_013761285.1. NCBI lineage: Eukaryota > Metazoa > Arthropoda > Insecta > Hymenoptera > Ichneumonidae > Campoletis > Campoletis sonorensis. Next base: position 1,883,152 of record JACEOJ010005895.1, on the reverse strand, counting down.
GCAGTTTGTGCATCGGTTCAACGTTTCAGGAACGAGAAATGCGAGAGCGGCAAATCCGTACCAATACAAGCGAAACCGGGCATGAGGTTAGAAAGAAAAAGCGTTGCTTTTCTTTGTCCTCGAGGCAGTAGAGAAAATCTCGTATATGCCCGAGCACCCTGGGGCGGTCTTTGAGTTTTACGTTATTCTTCGGTTCGTGTCGCTCGTGCATTTCATAACGCGTTTACTTATTCCATCCTCGTTGCCATTCATTGTCATAGTTGTGAGAAAAAAAAATGGCCAAAAAACTAAAAAGATATGGAATAAAACTGAAAATTGCAAACCAAAGAAGGAAGATGTTGAAAAATATAATAGTAAATAACTAAAATATTGTTCGTTTATAACTTTGTACCAATCGGAAGTTTTCCAGGAACTCAGAAATAACTAATTCTTACAGTTTATCGTTTGACTCATTCAAATCGTTTTAGTCGGTTAAGAGCAATGAAAAAAAAACTATGCAAACATCAATGCGAGACATGGTCGGAAAATTGTTGGTACCATTACGAAAGCGTTTCTATTTATCACTGAGAATGCTGTACAAAAGGAGGGCGTTTGTGTGCGCATGTCAGAAGAATTTTTCAATTTCCATGTCTATATTCAGAGGAATTGCTCAAGCAGGAGGGCTAAAATTCATAAATAATTTTAATAAATTCTCTCCTTTACACGGGTTCGATCGAACGAAGTGCCAGGTTTCGCAAATTTTATGCAGAAGAGGAAATTCAACTCCAAAAGAATAAAGTGAAATATAGGAAAGCATGTTGATATTTAATAACCCCGCGCAAGTAAAGATTCACTTTGTACGGAGAAAAAAAATTAATTAAAAAATATCATGCCGAAGAAATGAAATCCCGTAAATATAAACACAAAATTTTATTACACTAGTATATAAATTTACGTTCCGTATGGTACGAATTGAACAAAATTTAAGATTATTCCCGGCTCCCAGAAAAAAACTACTATTTAATTCCACTAGAATCTAGTATGTATCCAAAAAAAAAGTTTGTCTCCGTCTCACGTCTCAATAGAACTCGATTTAACTTCAAGATATGATTTCAGCATCTTCGATTTGACTGTTTATATATTTCTAATCAGAATCTTTTTTTTCGATGTTTAATTGGAGAAAAAAAAAAAAGAAAAAACAATGTTCCAACAGATTCAACGAGTGCAGAGTATTGAAAAGTTCTCTCGTTCATCCACTCACACGTATAACCTAATAGTAGATTTTCTCGTAGTTATAACGTTACGACTTAGAACGTATGAAGCTTCATAGTTTTTCCACGTATGTTAAATTTGCATAATCCGTCACGGATCGTACACACACTCTCGTTTCACCAGTGCAGTGGCATCCACACTAATACCTGTAGTGTTTCTCACGTCCATGGCTTCGTTAACCGGTTTAGTATTATTTTACACTATCACCGCACTATACCGTCAGGTGTACCTCGTGCGGCAGGTACAGCACTTTCGACATGAAAATATATATTAATCCAAAACAAACATAATGACGATATTATAAGGGATGAATTTATTTACAAACCGCGGCACAAAATTAAAGATACGAATCAAAGAAAAAATCAAATACGTTAAACCTTAAGCGTTAAAAGCTTATTGCACTCAATTATTCAATACGTTCGACGAACTACGAGGATCTTCCAGCTTTGCATACAACTCGTTAATAACGAAAATACAAATTCGCGGGATATGGCTTTTTATGGCACCCTGTTAAGCAGGAACGATTCGATGGAAGACAACTAAAAGTGTAGCTCGGACCATTAAGGGTTAAAACCCATGAATTTAACAAAAAAAAACACCAAATAACATAAGTTCATAAGAAGAAGAATTAAAGTTCAATGAAAATTCAAATGTTTGAATGAAAATTGAATAAAAATATACGTCCAAATGAAATGAAATGGACAAATAAGCGACGAGATAAGTACTAGAGAGAGAGAGAGAGAGAGAAAGAGAGAGAGAGAGAAGCGGAGAGATGACAGCGGAGCATGACGAAGTTTTCACACACTGCAACGCCCATATGCTCGTGAATCAAGTGTAGCGGCGGGGTAAAGTAATGGGGGAATAATCTGATATGAAACGATTACTAATACATCAATGAGAGTATTTTCCAGTAAATTGTAGAAGTGGAAGGAGGTCGTGGTGCAATGGTGAATGGGAAATTGCAGCGGCATGCCAAGCGTGTGCCGATCGTTCTCTCTCTCTCTCTCTCTCTCTCTCTCTCTCTCTCTCTCTCTCTCTTTTCCTCCCGCACTCATTTTCCACCTTTCCCTCTCTCCTTTCAGCACCTCTTTGGGTTCCACAATGTATTCCCCAACAGCGCGCGGAATCCGATAAACGTAAGCGGAGTCACGTCGGAACAAAGCACTACCTTCTCTCTCTGTACTGTTCTCAGGCTCAATCACTGTCTCTCACTTTTTTTCTCTATCTCTCTTTCGCTCTCTTCCTTTCGGTCTCACGTTCTCCATACTATCGTCGTCGTTGCAACGTATTCTTCTGAATAACTGATTTTCTTCATAATTCCCACATTTCAATGGCCATTCATTAAATGATATTTTTACAAATCATTGAGTGCACTATTTCGTAATACGAATTAGTTAAACTTGATTGTGACGATATTATTAACTGCACATTATGTGCGTGCGCTCATAAGATAAACAAATAGTAATGAATATGAAAAATGAGTAAGTGTTGTCGCGAGACTCATGAAGGAACGTCACTGAGTAATCACCTCTCAAGGTCGTATCAATCGTTTCAAATGCCATGAATTTCGGGAAGATCCAATTTTTACGTACAAATGTACATGAAAATAAATGGAATATTTATTCGGAGTCAAAGACAAAGAAACTGCAAAATTCAAAGAAAGGAAAAACATCGTTGAATCTTCCAGAGTGCAGCTCGACTGGTTATCGAGAAAAAAAAAACAAAATCATTGAAATAAATTTCATGCTATTTTCATTCAGTAAAATCCTAACGAAAACAGTGATTTAAAAAAATAGCAAATATGAAAATAAAGGACGCACACGTCATAATGTTTTTCTCAAGTTTTATGCTCATAAATATACGATCCTGCTGCTCTTTGGGCACAAGAATACAAAATTTTGAGGATACAAAAAACTCCATTCGCGCAACCACGTAGCACGAGGTCTTAGTCGACGCATAAACACGTCCAATAATGCTGCGAGCGATATACGTGTGTGTACGTACAAAAAATGAACACGTTTGACTGTACGTTGCTCGATTAATAAAAACTACAAAAACCGATTTCGCTTTGACAACTAACGCGACAAATTTGTCAGTGTTTCTTTCAGAATATTATTCACAAACTGAGGCATATTTAAAGTAAAAAGAAAAATTCCTCGATACTTTTTCGACGCTTTTGAAAATAAATTTCCAGCGAGAAACGCGAATAAAATTGAATTTGCGTGTAAAAATGTGTCTTGTTATTTATCAATGAAGTAAAACATGCGTAGATAAAAAATTCTTTACGACTTAGTTCAAGCAAGAATTTGAGGTTTTGTTTTTCAAACTTTAGTTATTTCTTCAAAAACGAAGGGGATGAAAAATACTGAATATTCAATGATGAACCTTCAAACAATTGTAACGCAGTGGAGCGTAAAAGAGTTTTGAAAATTCGGTTGGAAAGTTTTGCGAGACGGTGACAATTTATTTCAAGACGATAACAAAAATAGACAGAGAAATTGTTGGTATTTGTAGATTTCTTAATAATACTTATACAGGAAAGCAGGAATGTACGAAATTGTTTGCAAAATATTTCAGAGCAATTGCCCGGGCACTGGGTCGAAGGGGTGAAGGTGCGATGGGGAGGATGGGGGGGAACCGTTATGAGACAGATGGAATAATAACAGTCTCGCGGACAACGGGATAAAATAAGCGAAAATATCCCAAGAGAAAACACGATAAGCCGCACAACGATGTACATACAAAGTTCTAAGCCCTCTCCTGCTGACTCTTTCTACCTCGTCTCCTGGGTATTTTACTCCCCGACTAATTGATAACATCGAGGTTAAGCAGAGTGCAGCAGCAGCAGCACGAATCGTATCTATTAATCATTCGTCTCCGAGAATGTTTTATTCTTTTTCTCCAACAATCTTTATTTCCTATCCCAGAACTTATTTCCACCACAAAATCCTTTTTTCCTGTCAGAATATTTTTGTTCCAACGTAGAACTTTCGTATTCATTTGTTTATCACATTTAATCAGTTTTATTTTAGTTTGAATTTATTAGTATGAGCTTCGTTGACATTTCTAACTATTCATTAAAAAAAAAAACAGTTCTTTCACTATTTACAATGAAGGGCAGCGAGACGGAAAGCTTGTTTTACAAGATTTAACGTTTCAAATTAGCTCCGGGTCAATTAACTTTGAAAAAAAAACTCACCATGTTAAACGTGCTTCACGTTTTTTATCTCACAATCGTATTTCAACGATTTTCATTCAATTTTGAAGATATAATGACGAAAAAAAATGTATATCAATATCTATGGATTCAATATTTGTAAACACACAGTCTTTACAGTAAAGGTTTTATTATTTTCTCAGAAATCTATTTCGGATAACGAAATTTTATCGTATTCTCATAAATATTGACGTCAAGTAGGTCGATGTAATTTGTACCAATTCTTTTGACGAAGGAAAACTTATAATCATTGAAATTTGATCGCCGAAACATACAAAACTATAAACGTTCCACTCATTTTCGAGGAATCTTTCAAGTATTCAAGCTCTTAAGTGAATATTCATGATTTTTTTGGTACGAAAAAAAAAATGGAGAAAAATACTTTCTGCTGCGATTTGTCATGTTTCGTCGCTTCGACACGCGTCACCGATCGTAAACGCGTAAAGGTTCCCTTCCGCCATCCCCCGACCCGCACCGTTACACATTCTTCTTCGAGGACTCGTTCCGAGCCAGTTGTTCAGAGGGTTTAGAGGGTTTAAGAGACCTTCACTCATCGCAGAGTACTCTTGTACACATTTTCTGTATAAACTGACGTGTCCGTTTAAACAACAACGTAAACAACGCCCTGGCTAATCCATAGTAATGTTCTATTTCCTCGTTATTATTATTAATATTTTCTAGAAAATATTCCGGGAAAAACATACTATATGAATTAATTTTCGTGAACTATCGTCTATTTCGACGATGCTTGCAACGTTGTAATGCAATGAAATTCCTTTTTTTTTTTATGGCCAAGTCCAAAATTTACATGCACCGTTTGCCTACGATTATGGAACAACCTCTTATCGCGATTTGAAAATTTGATCGACTATTTAAATGCGGACGATTCCAATAATTCAAAAAATTATGAATATAAAAATACGTTTGAAAGTGTATCTTTAAAAGTGTAAAAAAGTTCAATTCAATCGCATCATTTTCCAGCTTCGGAAGAAAGCTGCAACGTCCGTGAAGAAAAAAAAATTTTTCAAATTACTATCGAAAAATGCGAATCCTTTGTAATTTTTCTAACAAAACCAACAATTTAATGTTAAATTGTCTTCTTTTAAATTCTTTCTATTGTTCTCTCAGATCAATTCGTTTTTAGTTATTTGTTGCTGCCGTTCGTGGGTTGATGGCGCTACGTTCGCGGAGGTTAACCGACCTCTGGCGTCCACCGAACTCGTTCTATACCTCGTCCCACCACACATTCACAGAATCGGGGCCCTAGTAAACCCGTATCGCTAAAAGCCGAGACGCACGGACACACGTATAAAAAATTCATACGTACTCCCCCACTCGGCAGCGTGGTGTTGTGAGGCCCAGAGACGCTCACCTATGCGCATGCGCGCCATCTTTGACGCTCCAACGCTCGGGACCGCGACAAACGCGCACACACAAACAAAGCATGCATCACGGATTCACGAGAAACACACACACGAATACATATCCAGGGGTACGCTAGCACCTGAGGGCAAAAACTGCTCGAGCTATTTTCAAGGTGCATGCACAATGCAAGCAGCATGAGATTTTCGATAGAATGTTGACGATGCACTGACAAAAATAACCTACGAGTACGAAAACATCGAAAAAGAACACATTTCGAGGTTTGAGAAATCGCCAATTAATTTATTTTCGATGAAGGGACGCCAGTTTCGATGACACATGACAGCTGTCACTGCCAAACGAGTCATTATACTTGAAAAAAACAAAAGGATTCTCAAATTTCGTTACCGAATACCTTCGGAGCAATGAGAAGAACAATGGCTGTCTCCGTTATAAAAACATTGAAACCATTAGAATGGCTTCAGCGCTATCCACGCATTCCAATTTTCACAACGAGAAAAATATTTAATGTTTGACCAATACTTATTCAGGGATGCAGCATTCGAGGATTTTCCCTGATTAAAGAATTTCGTAGCTTTCCAACAATTTTCATCTGAATACCCTGACGATCGTATTTATAAAATCAAAAATAATACTCGACGGAAGGAAACAAAGAAGAGAGACTAAAACAAAACGAATCGTACAAGTTTTCTGCATTCCTCAACTCAAAAAATATTTCAACAATTCAATTTTGTAACCCGAATGGACAGAAAAACGATAGTCAATATTAATTGAAAAGAAAGAAAAAAATGATGTTGAATTTTGCACCGTTAGAATGCAACGAAATTCCTTCATTTTTTTTTGTTTTGCAGAGTCTACAAAATTCATGTAGTCTCTATCTACAATAATCCGACAATGCAATAGTTTTCTGGATTTCTGAATTTTTTTATTCTCCACAAATCAGCTGTACACACGTTTGCCAATTTGGCAAAAAATATTTCAAAAATTTTCATCGACTTCAAGGAATATAAGAAATAATAGCGAAGCTTGCATCGATGGAATTCAATGAAATTCGCTCATTTTTTCCTAGCCGAGTCTAAAAAATTCATGTAGTCTCTGTGATTGCAAATTTATTGAGAATGATAAAGGATAAAAATATTTTTTGGTGTATATCAACGATGGAAACTTCAATACCATCGAAAAAAAACGAGATTCTGAAGATAGTTACTAAAATGAAATAAAATCCCTAACAAAACAAGGTATTTCGTTGCATTCTTTCGATTTTTATAGTTCATCATCTGTTTCGTTATATTCAACTATCTGCAATATTAATTTTATCATAAAATATAGTGTGTCTGTTAATCGATTTGTTATCACATGAATACGTGTCCTCGATGATCTCATTTACAGGTATTTCTTACTCTGGTATAACGTATGCCAGTGTGTATGCACCTTGACTTTGACTCACTGTAAGAATACACGGAGATACGGACACCTATGGAATCGTGTGTGTATTGGTGTGTATACGTAAAGAAAGGTAAAATCGACTCACCGAGAGTTCCGTAAAGCAGGAGTAACAATAAGAGTCGTGTCTGGGACCTCGCCCAGGTCCACCGGTAGCCCGAGTCTCCGTGGGACCGTCGCTGTTCCATTCTCTCTTCTTTCACGTCTTCAACCTTCTCTCTGTATCGTTTCTCCTCAGCCCGTGTCGCCTTTTCGCGCTAAGAACTCGCTGGCGTCTTTTTTTTCCTTATTTCTCCTTAAAGTTGTTCCTCACGGGTACACAAGCACAAATGCACGACACAGGACACGCGAACACATACACAGGACGAAGAGACACTTGTCACAGAAAACACAGACACGATTTTATTTTTTCAGTATATTTCGATTATTTTTCACTGCGGAATATCTGCCTGCTTCCTTTCTCAACATAAACCGAGGAATTATTCGGTAATGATAACTTGGGACTTGCTTATTTTCTTGTTGTTATTTGTATTTGTCCCTAACGATATTAATTCGAGAGCCAAATACCAGATAAATAATTTTGAAACAACGGTTTTCTCCACCTTCGCTTTTATCCACCACTAGTTGCGATCTTGCGCGTCATACCGAACGACAGAAGACTCGATCGAAGAAACTTTTCCGCATGGTTTTCAATTATATCTTGTACACTCAACAACCATTTATCGTAATATTTTTTTCGAGTTTTTTTTTCTTTCACTTACGTGCACGCTTTTGTCACACATTCTCGTTGTTAACACTCGTTAAAAACACGATAAATGTATGATAATTGTATGGAAAATAAATAGACGGACTTTACCGGTGATTCACTTGGTTTATTGTTTTTGTTTTTTGTTTATATTCGTTATTCGGCGTTCCTAGTTTCGCGATCCCGAGAAACGCGTCGCACCGATGCAAGGATCGACGCCGAACAAACGCGCTCACCCAACTGAACTCGTCGAACGTGCGATGCCTTGCGATCTCCCTTGCCCCCACTCTTTCCTTCTCTCTGTCTCTCTCACTCTCACTAGTATCACGGCGTACACGGCAGCGCGGCAGTTCGTAATCCTCCCCCACCACTCTTCGCTGCTTCGCTCGTCGCGAACGCTCCGACTCGGCTCTCTTCGCACTCTCGTGGCTTCCCCCTCTCCTTCTCTCCACCTCATGGCATACAAACAGATCCTACTACCCCCTCCCCCCGCCGGGTCACTTTAGTACCGTAGAAACTACTTGTTGAACGTCCAGTGCCGTATCAACGCACATTTTCGCCCCCAGTTACTTTTCATCCGTAGCCTCAAACAATTTTTTTTTGTCCCTTCTTTTCGTCTTTTGAATTCCGGCAACCATTTACCTAACCAGAGTTTTAAGGGCTTTTTTCTCTGACTGTTTCAAACGCACTTCTACCTGCTTTAACAAATTAAGAGACGCCAAGATGGATTTTTATGTTTCTCTACAAACAGTAAAGGGGCAAACCAGGTGCCAAAAATAGAGTCAATTTCAATCAATTTCTTTTGAACGGAAAATCCATCGAAATAGATTTTGATTTCAGATTCTTTTCTCTTATCGATTTGTAAGAACGTCTATATATAATTGCGTCAAAATCCTTTGTACAAAATTTCCCCTCTTTTAAAAAAAAAATATTGACGTTTAACCGCCTGTCGATTTAAGGTGAAAATTTTCCCAAAGCTTCGATGTGGCATGGATTCCATGGGATTTTTTTTAAAATCACATATGAAGGATTGACGCTGTCGAATGAAAATATTTTTGGGCAAATAATTTTACCGAATTCTCGAGGTATATATGTGTATTTAAGCGGAAGAAATGTGGACGACTGTCTTTTTATGTTTTAAGGCTGGGAAAACGTTTTGTAATTAACCATTTATCGAATTTACCGAGACATTTCTATTCCAATATTTCTCTTTCGCAAATACTAAGATTTCATGTATTTGAAAAATGAATCGAACGTTGCGACGAAAATAATACAAGAACCATAAATACATTAAACATTAAATTGAGTACAAATTGAATTTAATAGAGATAAATATAATTGAGGATGTATTTATTATTTATAGTATTCGAAACTATGGTTCGTCGTAATTATCAAGCAAAAATATTCATTTATATTGACAACGACGAAATTCCGACTTTCCGTTAAAACCATTAAGAAAAACTATGAACAAACGAGTGCTTTAGGAAGGAGGAATAATTTGTATGTCGAAAAAAGATTTTCCCGCATGCACGAATATCAAAAAACTGCTGCAAAGGCAGAAATTCGAAACTTACGTTCACGTTAAGAGGAAAAGTAACTATTCGAAAAATACGTCACGTCTTGGTTATAGATCGAAGAAATTTACGTCAGTTCAATGACATCAATTTGCCAGGCTTTGTGCAAT
>JACEOJ010005895.1:1789707-1873329 GCA_013761285.1 Campoletis sonorensis | reverse complement strand
TCTCTCTCTCTCTCTCTCTCTCTCTCTCTCTCTCTCTCTCTCTCTCACTCTCTTCACCACTCGACGACTACTTTTATTTTTACTCCATAACATCGCGTCGTGGCAATCGCGAAGAAATTCCTTCGTCCCAAGATGATGTCCGAATCATCTTTAACCGAGTCGTCGCTCTTCTAAATGACCCCTTATCGTTTCTCGGGCGACAATAAGCTTCTCTCAATTTACAGCGTATCGCAGATACGCTATTGTCCAATGTTTTCGTAGCACACATCGAAAATTGATCGACCATAGAAAGGAGCATAAAATTTTATATCTCCTTAAAATCGATCGATCGGGTGATAACGTTTTTCTAAGAAATATCAAAAAATACGGATATATCAATATAGATTTTCATGTACGTTTTGATATGTTTATTATACATTATTCAACGCTGTTTGAAACTGATAGGAAGATTTAAAAGAATGAAATTATGCTGAAAAAAAAGAAACTCTTTTTTTTTAGTACCGAGGAATGAGAAATTTTGTAGCATGGCTTTGTCTCTGCAATTTACCGGAATAGCGTGACTAGAAATTCGAACTGGAATAAAATAATCGCTCATATTTATGACATATACAATTACACATAACGAAATCCAAACACAAAACTGTCGGGTAAAAAGCTCGTAATTCTTCACGCACGCATGTATACATTGATACGTTTGCAGAAGGTCTCGAAAGCAATCGACGATTTCGATCACGATTGGTGAATGGCGTATACCAATGTCACAATGACTATTACAAACTAACACACATATTTTATTCCATATATCGGAAAGAATCGAGGGAAAAATCCATTGTAAAATGGAGAGGCGATCTATATATACGTAGTAATAATACCTTTTTCGAATACAGTCGCAAACTCGATCGTTTCGAAATTACATTCCCTCGCGTAAAGTTATGCCCCGTACGTGAGACTTTTCCGTGGTGAATTTCGCGATAAATGCAAGTACCGGAACTAAAAGGACTTTTCGGATGTTGGCGCTGTTGACTTAAAATCCAACCACGAACGTTCCAATAAAAATCTATCACGCGATCAAATTCGAGAAGACATTAATTAAAATTACAGTTGTCGATTTTAATTTATTTCCGAAATTCGCGAGAGTTCGAATGAAGAGAATTCAATTCTTCACTAGGATACCGATTCATTCATTTCAATGTCAAATCGTGAAAAATAAATCATTTTGATAAATATACTTCACTGATGTCACAAGTCCGAAAATTAGACCACATACAATTTGAATCTGACCATCTCAACGCCCGGAAAATTTAAATCACACTTTCTATCGTCAGTGAACTGAACGACTGAAATCCTCTTCTAAATTTGAGCTCGGTCCATATCTGTTTATTTCAATCAGTCTTCACGACTCCGATGTAATTGAGTTCACGTGCTACTCAAGTCAAGTATTCCAGAGAGATTTTTTTCTCCCTCGTTTTTTTCATCTCTCCGCGTTTTCTCTTTCTCTTTTCCTCGTTCTCCCTCTTTTTCTAGCTGCCGTTCCAGTGCTCGTATCAAGGGATGCAGCAGCAGCTTGACGCCTGGGATTAAAAAGATGGAAAAAAGTAGCAAAAGCAAGAATGATATAATATATCGTACCTTCGTCTATTGCATACAAGATCGCATCACCAATCGAAGAGCGTCTCGTGACACAAGTATCTTCCCTTTTTTAATTAATCATCTCATCCGTTATTTTAGTCGCAATACTTGATTCAAACAGTACAAACATAATGTATAAAAAAACATGTAAATATGTGTGTTTTTTCCAACTACTCCGTTGATTCTGCAACGTTCATTAAAATATAATAGCAATAATTAATGCGACCCAAGATCCATACGAAACAGCTTCTCGGAAATATGTGAGAATATACAAAATACTTGTAGCATGGCAATGGCAACAATTTTTGACTGAGGTTCAACGATGCAAACGTCATATAAAGCATCACTCTTCCTCCATACAAGATTTTTATTCCTTGAACCGAAGAAACTCGACTTTTTAAAGAAAAATAACTCAATCGTACGCTGCACTCTTTCTATTATTTCTCCAATAATCGTAGTACTTATCGTTAGCGTAGTAGTCACGCCAAAGTTACGTTCAAAAGCTAGCAATCCAGTTAGTTTTTGAAAACTTGCACACAACTTTCAAATTGATGAAATAATGTTCGTTGTTTTGTTTTATAGGAATATAAAAACACGAAAGAGCTTTTATATATATCGCTGTACTTCCGCAACTAAAAGCTCAAAATTATTCATTTTTGGGCGAGCTTTGTTCTTTCGCAATTGAAATAAAAAGGGAAAAAACCTGTATAGAAAAGTTTCGGAATTACATCGAGAAATGTGCAGGACTTTTCTATACTGCTCTCCAAAAAACTCGTGCATGACTGCGGGCGGTATTCGATCGCCGATATCTCAACTGAGTAAAAGTGATTCATTTTTAAATTTTAATTTCATAACAGTGCACCTCGTTGTGCCCTCACAATTGAAAAGCATTCTATAGAAAATCATAGTAGCCGACGCTCACCAATGAACAAAACTGTAGTCAGAGACCTAATAATTCCAACAAGCAATATTGACATAAATAATACGAGATTTTACATCGTAATATCTACTCATACCGAGATTTGTTATTCGGATTACTGAATATCCAAACGACGACTCGACCCCATTGTCACACGTACATTTCTGCGAGTTTCTGTCTCGCGTGGGTGGTGAACATAATTTTTTAAGGTTTGACATAAAACTCTGTCGAGTTATGGAAATCGGATGAATTATGCGGTCGTATCAGCGGTTCTGTACGAAATATTTTTAACTTCAACCAGTTCAGTTTGTTGCCAATTAGCCCGTGAATGAATCAACAATCAAAATTTTTAAAACTAGGTAGTGGACGCACCGATTGTTTTCCAGGCAGAATGCACTCAACTGCGAACAAAACATTCGAAACTTTACAATTTTGTTTTTCAAATTTTTGCAATCTACATATCTGTGCTTCTCTGCGAACATTTTTTTGCTTAAAAAAATTGTTATTATCATTTTTATATCGAATAGTTTATGTTGTATTACTATTTTCTACCCCCAAGACCGCAAATTGATTTATTCACACATAAAATACTGGGGGCGAGCCTCGGGCCAGCAGACGATAGAGCTGACTCAATAAATAAAAAAGTACTTGGCCTGCAACTCTACCGAATCTCTTTATATCATGCAATCATCGTCATATAAACCTTTGACAATCAGTTGCGTTGTCATTTATTTTTAATCGTCGTATTAGTTGCACATTCATTGTTTTTATGGTCTAGTTTATTCAGGATCTTGTTTAGCCTACCAAACGTTTGATCATATATATTCATCTCACATTAAACATATCTGATATGGAAGGCTATTAATATCGCAGCTTGCAGTACGGAGTACCTGTTGCAGGCTTTCGAGGTAGCTGGCGGTTTTATCAAAGCTCAAGCGTGTGCAATATCACATACTCTAGGCTGCGGGTATGCTCCCCCAAACTTCATGAACCGGTAAGTAACTGCATGTATGCCTAACAAGAATGCGTCAATCCCTCCCAGCGATTAGCCCAGACTCGACGAAGTAGCCGTGAATATTCGTAATGAATTGTGCCCAATTTTCGAGCAACATTAAATGACAACTAAATGCGACTCTCACACGATCGTAGATTGACTTGCACTTTTTTTTATCCCGCATCACATTCTGTTTATAAATTTACATGAATTTAATTTCTGAATTCATTTGAAATATAGCAAATGTCAACTGGACTCTTCAATATGCGATTTTTTTGGTCAGTTTTGTAAAAAGAGATAGAAAATGTTGATTAAAATATAGAAATCTCACTTTCTTCACCTTGTTCTGTGGTTCACTCAAAAAGCCAATTGTGGTGCTTTATTGTATGAGGGAACACAGTTCACCAGCAACGGCAGCAGGATCAGTGTTAAAATTCAGCAGGTGTTTCACGTGGATGCGTGGTCTGTTGCTGCAGGGAGGGGGAAAATAGCAGGTGGATTAGAGATGGTATCGAGACCCTTCGCTAACATCAAGGGTCTGTTTTCAAGGCTCAAAGTCTTCTGCGAATTTATAAATCTGGCTAAATCACACAATTCGTTCCTTATGAAGGATTCTTGTGATATTTTCAAAAACAATACGAAACTTTGAAAATATTATAAATTTTATGCAACGATTGCCATGAAATGTATTAAAAAAATTCTATAAGAAAGAATTGAAAAATCATTCAAAAAAATTGCATATCAAGGGACCCAGGAAATATAAAGTAAAACCGGGGGCTGAAAGCGAGGGTGGCAATAAGCACGCGGTCTGAAATGACCTTTTCCTTCCGTGGTGCGTGCACCATTTTTCACCACACTTCGGCGGAAAATTGGGCTTCAGCGAGGCCGGGAATCCAGGTTCTCCCAGAGATTTAGTGAAAAGTCATTTTTCCACTATACTCAGAGAAACATTTGTTTCAAAAGCACTCTCAGCGAGTGTCGACACTTTTTCGTTGCTTTAAATTCATCTCATAAATCTCACTAATATATTAAATGAGACTTTTGAGGTATAATTATCTGAAATCTGTGCAAAAAAAATTAATAAACACGAATAAAAATAATAAACAGGAGGTAATTAACGTTGATTACTATAGTCCAAAACGCAAACGTCATTTATTACATACTTCTGTACACAAACACACGCGTCTTCGAATGTCGCTTGTAAATATCACGTACTATGTTAATTAACAGCATTTTATTGACATTGTCGACACACAATTCAAACTCCTCGCATATCTCGATGGCGTTGATATTATTTTTCATAAAAATTATATATCAGTGGATACGTCCTGATTTTTTGATTACTCATTCTTGTAGATATACGTGTATGTACGGAGCAGACACAGCTATATTAGTCAAACATGCGTCAGGACCTCTCAGTGTCTATATTTGACGGGACTATTAACACAGTAAATAACTATGAATGTCTTTGATGATACGTTCATTAATTGGTTCAGTGAGACATCAAAAATTTAGAAGAGCATAGGAGAGCATAGAAGAGATGGTTCATAAACACCTCAAAACTTGGTGTCTCATCGTTAAATTTTTGACGAATCTATAAACATTGTACAAAAATATAACGGAGTGAATATAAATACCAATTCGAATTCTTATTTCATGTAAAAATGAATGTTTTTAACATTAGTATAAGCACGATTGGTAAAGTTTATTGTCACTTCCGGATATCCGAAGTGTGTCACCACATGAGAAATCGTCAGCTTCATTGATTTCCGGAATTCCTCACGTCACACGCACACCCGTACACGTAAGTATACACACGTATTCTGATATACTACTAACCTGAGAGAATCTATATAACACACTTCACCTCAAGAGCTTGCCACGTCATACGCAGCTCTCACGACACTCGAATAAACTTGGAGAAGGGAAGATCGGGTCGAGTGCATGAATCACCCAACAATTTCGAATCTCGTATTTCTTTTCTTGTTTCCTCTCGTTGGAATTTCGTTGGCTGCCGCAATTCTGGAAACCCTATACTCTTTTCTTGAACAATAAACACTGAAATTCAAGATAGTCCTTGGTTGTGCAGTTTTCATTCGAATAATGGTGGTTAAATATTATTTCATCGTTATTAATTTGCATTCGAGTTATTCGATGATGGATCCATTTCAATCAGTCTTTATTTTAGAATGTACTATGGAATTTGTGATTATTATCAGTTTTGATGACACTTCGATTTGACGTGTACGTACTAAAAATAAAGTTGGGTTCTCGTTACGAATTTCCATTTCTACTATTCCTATTTCTGGTATAAAAACATATGCACGGTTTTAGTAACTATAACTAACGACAATCCTGTAAACACTGATCCAAGCAACCTATCAAAGCCATTAATTACGATAATTGTCGTCGATAAATAATTTATGGTTACGATCCCACTGTAATCGAAGTGTAAACATTACATAAATGGGTTATCTGCCGAATTTCATTTGTACCCCGCGCGTAAATCGTACATGTCAACATTTTGACGAATAACATTCGATCAATAACGCTCAAATTTACTCAAAACGTCAATATGATATTACCCACTCTCCGATCACTCGCCTCTCGCTGTAACTATAATTATTGGCAAACCTGATTACAAAGAGTAATTAAGCTGATTGATATCTGTGTACAAAATCCCTTCGTTAAAAGTTAATAAAAAAATGCAATACGTTTTATATTCGACGGAATTCAATTTTCTGAATTTTTAATGGTGCTTCAACCACTTGAAACTCTGTGAAAAAATGGCCACCTGTTTCGGCCGGATTTTCCGCAGGTTCCGTTCAACCTCGTGCAAATACGATTTAGTGGTGCATAAGGTAAGACTGGTAACAAGATGGGGGCGTCTCACAGAAACAGCTCCAGTGAAGTGAGAAAGTGGAAAATTGGGGTTAAAAGTGTTGGGTCGGGCTCGAAAAAATCTATAAGGGTATACGCAGGAACAATAAATAATATATAATAAAGCTTTCCGCCCTACTTTCATTGCGGTTCGTAGGGCAATTTTAAAAATGTCTGTCCGTAGTCATTCCAGTACATTCAAGTGCCAATCTGACTCCTCGATTGTTAAAGATTTTCCCTTGAATATTGATTGAAATAAAATTGTGTCTGCATGGTTTTTAAATATTTCACCATGTGCTATTTTTATAGAATGGCCTTTATGGCTTCAATTATTAATGAACATCAATATCAAATGGGTGCACGAAAAAAAGATTTTTTCCTATTACCCATGGAATAAATAGAAATGATTTGATTGATGAAAGTGTTTCCAAACTTAGTGATGGAAACATACATAAAAATCTGTGAGAATTAAGCGTGACATGATGGCGTCTACAAGAAGCAATGGATACTTGTATATTTATTATTTAGAAATGTCAGAGTCAAAGAGACGAAGAGAGAAAATCTGACACGAGGGAATACAAGAAAACGTAACCATACATAGTTTTGAAGAAATAAGGGCTTGGTTCTATGATGTGCGAGGGATGAAGTTGCTCGATTTTACGCCCTTGTAAGTATCGTATGTTGATTTCTACAAACACGTACCATATACAAGCCCCTAGCGAAATTGTAACCGAGGCCTCGTCACGAGCATTACAAATGTCAATCTCCTGTCGCTCTGTCTCTTTTTCTTGTCTCATCCCTGTGCAAACTCGGTCTCCATCCCGCTCTAATATTACCTATGCTCGAGGGCAAATTCTCGTATGTCACAAATCATTCCCAAAATGACTTTTGCCATTGAGATTGCTATATGGAGTGACTAAAATCGATATTTACCACAATCGGACTAACGAAGCTCCGATGTGACCCCTCGAGTATGCCACGCGACTTCCTGCCACTCTGTTCCTCTTTTCCAACGCTTCTCCTACCTTCAATAACCATTCCCATACCGTTGCAATCGTTACTTCGTGCACGTTTTCGATCTATCAAAATGAATAATTTGAAGAATTAGTCCGAGACTCTACAACTTCACTCTCTCAATTTGCCTTATAGAAAAAAAAATTCACACACACATATATACAGTTATGAGACATCGTATTGCAATATAAATGGAACTGTTATTTACGGATGTGGAAAAAAAATCCGATTGATGAGGCACCAATAGCTCTGACAACCCAACAACTCCATCAATGCGCTTCCATCCCTCTGTCACCTTTTGTGTCTTCGCCTCTCTCTCTCTCTCTCTCTCTTTCTTTCTCTATCTCGCTTCTATGCAAATTCCTCATTTTTTCTTCTCTTTTTTATGACCGTTTTTTTTCTGTTACTATTGCAACACGCAAAGCTAAACTCCCGGCATGCTGAAAAGTTCATTTGGCATCGTGAACCTTTTTTCACACTTCAACTCCCAGCACACGCGTTCCTTCTGTACCAATCACGAATCCTGTTCATCTGTTAAACGATACATACATATTAGCTAGATCGGACCTACATACGCTTCGGTACATATATGTAAAGACCTGTTTCGAGTACTGCAATGCGAAATTTCAGGCCTCCTACCACATACTATCGATACATATATATAGAGCAGTTTCATATTATAATTTTCTAGGTTGGCTTCTAACTGTCCTCCTATTTTGCAAATTTTTTAACGATCGAAAAACCCTGTTGAACCTTTCTCTAAATTTATGTTGAATTAAATATCGCAAAGTTCACACAAAGACTTCAAACGTTGAGTTGAAAGAATAATAAACAAGCATTAGAGCGTTGACTCCTTTTTCCCTAAAGTCCAAAAACACGAACGTCCAACGCATATGCAATTTCCATGAATTTATAAAATCTCGAGGTTCCATCAACGGATAATTTATCACCGATTTGTGCTGCGCTCCAGGGCGACAGGTCTGTGCGACAGTATCGCAATTTTTTATCGTCTATTCATATTCTAGTGATCGCAAAAAAGCAGGTTAGGTGCCACGTTACTATTGCACAATTGAAAAATAAGCTATTGCAATCGTGCAATGAGAAAGAAAACAGGGAGAGAGAGAGAGAGAGAGAGAGAGAGAGAGAGAGAAAGAAATAGCACATAGGAGAAAAAAATGTTATCAAAAGAGATAAAAATAGAAGCAGTAAAAATGAAGCAGAGACTGAAAAATGTATGTAGATTCCAGTGGAAGTTGTCGATGACCGTGTAGCTTGGTGTAACCCGAATAAAGTAATCAATCTAGTCATTGGCGAACAAAAAATATATTTTTTTAAAAACCAGCTATTCACCCATTGGAATCTCTTTCCGTTCGAAAGAGCATACTGTTGCGAGTGCCATTTAACGGGAATGTCCAATGGCTGCGTCGTTTCGGCTAATAACACCAAAAGATCTATCACAGTATTTCGAGGCCACTATTATTCATATATAACTTCCGGTTGGTTCTACATTCGGTCGCCATATCCTCTCTCCTCTCTTCCTCCTGCTTTCCTTTCTCTCTACCCCTTTCCGTCTCTGCTCCCATCCTGGTATATGCACAGGTGTATTCATGCAAGGGACATTGCAACCATGCAACATCGGGCTGTCGATAAAACATAAAACTGGCGGAAAAATTCCAGATCGTTCGCTGTCCTGGAAAACATCGATTTATGCACATATATGCAGACTAGGTACTTTGTTCGTTTGTTCCATTGATATTTTGTGCTACCATGGACCAGCCGACTAGAAATTTTTCACATGGTCCTGATCGCGGGTAGTGCTGATTTCAACATCAGCTGCTGACCTATAGAAAACCTGATAAGGACCTAACGAGTCATGTAACGATGCAGCGCCATCAGGACCTTATCAGTATGGCCCATCACGTCCTGGCAAAGTTAGTTGTTTAATTCCTATTAGATTCAATCACCGTGACTAAATTTATCATAGAATTCAATTTTCAATGCTTACACCCAGGAACCATTATTTATAAATTAATTTAACTAGAAAGTAAGTCCAGCCTTTCGCTGAAAGTCTTTTTTTACTTAATTGTAAATATATTTTTTCGATTTATTGAACGATTACCTAATATCCAAGGTAATGCAAAGACTGCATCCTGAAACGTGCATTTCTGGAGAACTTTCTGGCTGATAGTGGTTTCGAAAGCTGCTCGACAAACAGACATAGATATTTATTAACTGTAAACGTTGAATTTGAGGTATTTCATGGAAATTTTCCATTTCAAAACTTTTTCGATTCGCACCTATTTGTCGCACGTATTGTTCTTTATGTACAAACAGGCCAAATCCAAAAAATGAGCTTTTTCAATATCGCCGTTTGTTTTATTCGCAGTAGCTTTGACAAAACTCTGATAAAACCGTTGAATAAATACGTTACACATCAGGCATTTCACGTCAATTTTTTATCCCTGAATTTCTTTTGATTCCCATGATTTTTTTTACGTTTTTCTATGCGCAAACAATCCAAATCTACCGACCGGGTTTTTTTCCGCAGTTTTTTCGAGCTTTTCAGGCTCCTCTCCCGACCGGAAACTCAACAGTGATACATCGGAAGCTCTGAGTCCGATGAAACGATTTTGTAAAAGTGACATTAGGATGTTTCCCTGAATTTCATCATTCTGACAAGTAACTGGAAAAAAATTCCTTTCCAGACTTGATCATTTTTTTCTATAAATACCTCTGAAAGTATAAGTGTGATAATATCGTCAGGTATCATTGTGTTTATATAGGAAGAAAGAATACTGGAATTATTCAATTTGCTGTGAAAATTGATGTAATATTGCTAATTCAACGAATTCAAACATGGGGGACTATTTGTTTTTCAAGCGTTGAATAAAGTATAATTGAGAAGAAGGGTGCGCGTTCCACCGCAGTCAGCTGATTATAAAGATGTTCCAAACCCGAAAATCTGATACATAATAAGACATACATAAACTTCTTTCGAATCAAAAGGGTTCGTGATTTCACAATTATAATTTGACCTGAAACGACTCATATTAGATCGATGTATATAGCGGATGATGACACTGCTCATGGTTGATGGTGGTACCTCAGTGGTATACCCATTCCGAATTTGCATACGTCACCGCAATGTTCCGTCGAACGGCGGGACCACTATTTGCCCTTACACTTGTACAACCTCTGGCCCGCTTACCCCATAAATTTGTATGGGCTTTTTCATGAAACATGGTTATAATAAATTTTTGCTTCTTCAAAAGATCTCGTAACGATTGAATTGAATTAACTCATGAGTAAAAATCGATTTTTCGGAGTGAACATTTTTGCCTCTTCAGTTTTAGAATATTCGGAGTTCGACGTGTAGACGAAATCTCGAAAATACATATTTGCAAGAACTACTTTGCAAATTTTTCAACAATAACTCATTAGAGATTTTTTAAGCTCAGAAGCCCTTAAATCATCTCGATCAAACTTGCTTTTCGGAAGTACTCTGTTCTATACATTTATTTCAATTGTATTTATTATTATTGTTGTTATGTGAGAAGGATATTGTTTCGATGACATGAAAAACACTGCCTCTAGCACTTTCTGATCGTTGCAATGTCATTGTCGGAAAAAAGTTATTTAAATTCGTAATTCCATAATTGGGTCAATAGCATTGCACTCACAACTTGATTATAAATTCGTCGAACTCGGAAAACGATTGGATTCGCGAACGTGCGGGTATTAAAATACTCTCATTCAGATTTATGCATATCGAGAGATCTGCGCAGGTCCGCTGATGGTGCACAATAATACTGTAAAGCGTAGGGGGATCCGGTGCAAACCAGGATACCTGCAGAAACATTATATTTTCATTAACTTTATCAAACATCGTCTATCACTCATTATTTTAAAATGCACTGTACTTGTTTAAATTATTTGATGGAATTTCGTCTTTTCTTCTATGCTATTTTTCCCCTTTCCACTAATCGAGGAGAATGTTTTGTGCAAGAACCTGGAAGAAGTCTCACAAATTCTCCACATCGTGATGAGCTAACAATTATAAATAAATTAACTTATCGATTTATTGATTGATCGGTGGGTTTATTTATTCATTCATATATTTATTTAACAAGAACAAATTTGATGAAACACGCAAATCCGATGGCAAAGACAAACGTGGATCTTCTGCAAAGTTTATTCACTTCGATATTGGTGAAAGCTTTCGATGTCTGTCTTGCGCTGAGCTCTTGATTGAAACCAATCGCATTTGTGAAAAATCTTTTTAAGAAATCGAGAAAAAAACGTACCAAATTTTGGAGGTCATCGTTTTTTGCTCTAGTCTCCCCTATAGACCTTTGTATTACAAGCTACGCATGTGCCGATACTCATGAATCCTCCTAAACAAGAATAAATGTAGGGGGCAATTGATATTTCACGTGAAATCTATAATTGGACATTTATAAATGAGTCAGGAAAGCTTGCGTTTCGAATTTTAGTGCAATTTTGCAAACATAATGAGCAATGGCTGATGCATTTTCAGGCACTGATTTTACAGTCAATTTTGATTCACATTTCGATTTCGTGAATACCCGGCAAAATGCGCATCTTTTTCATTGTTTCCGTGAAATTGTCGATCTATTTGCGAACCGTTAATTGACACGAAAAGCGAAAGCAATCGTGATTTTACCTTTTTACACAATGTCTGTTCGTTGGCTCCATTCCCTTTGAATTGTCATCGTTGATTACTTAATTATGCAACATTTTATATAAACGATGAGTTTTATCACCAGGAGATTAATCGATCCGTAAACAAATTATTTGGAAGACCATTGATGCATTCGGTGATTTTAATAAATTACATTAAAAATTATTTATTCAAACTTTTGCCCCTTTTCAAGCTCGTTTAATTATGCAATAAAAACGGAACGTAATAGAACTTCTCAAAAAACACTAAACAAATAACAAGAAACTGATAAAAAACGATTGTGCATCGAAAAAGGTTAAGTTGAAATTCCTAAAGCTTCGTAATTTACGTTGGGTGCAATATTTTGTTCATTCCAAAAAACCGTTTAGTTGTACAAACGAAATCGTTTGTGAAAATTAAGATTCGCTCCATAGATAACACCGAAAAGTTAAATTTTTATGCAAAAAGAGTCACCAAAAGTCATCCTGCAAGCCGAAAATACATTTTTTTAAATACATCATATTATAAAATGAATAATTGGCCCAATTAAATATTACATTTGACGTATTTCATGAAGCTATTTCATTGATTCCACTCAACGCTCTTTTCTGAGTGTCGACAAAAGTATATAGAATGTATATATAGAGACTTCACAATATATCGATAAATGTTTAGATAAACGAACACATACCCTACGTCTCAACGTACATAGTTCAGTGCATAAATAGTCTGGTAACGTTGAATTGAATGTGTGTATTCCTACTGGGCTTGTCCAACGTTCCACAGACGGTTCTCATGATCAGCGGGTTTCGAACTAATCGAGGCACGCTCGGGACCCGCAGATCACAGGGTCCAAACACGATGTTAGCTAATATATATCTATACACGTATATATACATTCTATAAATAAGTTCCTCTCTCTCATTTACGATGAATTGTCGCTGTACGAGCGCATCGTGAAATAATGACAGTTTGAATTACCATAAGCCGTCCACCGAGCCAACAAGGAACAATCGAATTTTCTCTAACGAGATTACGAGACAGGATTATCAAAATTTCCTCATGATACATTCCTCTCCTTCCATGCGGTCTCACCCCCCTTTATAACTGTCTATTCTACATCTGACTAATTTGACAATAAACTGGCCACTGATGCACGTTTATATATAGTTATAAATGCAGATGTTTCATATATTTATATAACGAACTCGAGTATATACATACGTGAATTGATGCAATTTAGTACTAATGTTGGCTCGTACGAATATAGTTACTCGAATTGAAGAATCAGGGATTTATTTCGTTCATCAAAAATTTTACGTACTATGGAGAAATCATAATCTTCGATTAATAGTGAGATCATCACCATTTTTTGTCCATTCCTATGCGCAACATTATTTCGTGACAAAATGAACATTCATTTGTTTTTATTTTCGGCGGAAAATTTCATGCAATGATATTCTCATTCGAGTTTCTAACACAGTTTTTGATATTGGTTGTATGACGTCGCCTTATTCTGGATTTTTCGTTAATGTTCGGCGATGACATTAAATTACAGACACACACGAATTGTATAACTACATAAGAGAGAAAGAAAATTGGAAAAAACTAAAATTTGAGGCATTTAAATACATATTTATCGGTACTACCTAAACGACAATATATTCGAGTTTTTATGCAATCGATCGAATAGTGCCTCCGTTATTCGTGACTGCTAGAACAATCCATCACTCTTCCAAAGTACTCAATGTCCATTTCCACCCCCCCGAAATAACTCTCTCGCTCTTTGTGTACATTTTTTTTTACCTCTTTGATAAATGCCCATTGCGAATTTCTTCATAGATAGGTATGAATTTGTGTGGGTAAACGTGTACGTATCTCTATGTGCGAGTGCTCTACAATCGCGTAATATTATTGGTCGATACGCCGGGTAAATCGAGAGATACGAGTGGCGAGATGGGCTCGTGGATAAACGTGCGTATCGCACTTTTGTAGTATTAAAAATGTACATATAACTATAACTTCGGGTTTAGAGGGAGAGGAAAGAGCGAGGAAAAGTAAGAGGCGATGAGAAAAAAGAAAGACAGGAAAATCTATTAACGTCGGTCTCGTAATGATGCGAGGCCAGGGAGTACGAGGCAAACCATCTGGGGCTCGAAAGAGAAAGACAGGGAGACAGAGGCCAATAATTCTACTCCCCACCCCACCCCCTTGGATTATGATTTATGGATAACCGTTGGTTAAATCGTGAACTGCATGGCAATCTACCCTTATTTATTTTTTTTCATAGATATATACATACAACTCAAGCCTATAACTCTTGTCAAACGAAAAATGTTTGAGTATTTTCCTCAGTTGTTCTTCGTTGCTATCAAATTTTTTCCTGACACATTCCATTTCTGAGATTTTCACATTTATTATTTCTCACCGCAAAGTATACACAGACACGTATGTGTACGGTCGTACGTAAGTATATTGTACCAAAAATACAAATATAATGTCTCGAAGTCACAAACATTCGCGAATGAAAAGTGAGAAAATTCAATACGACCCACATCTTCATACTTCTCTACAATTTACATGTATATATATATGTGTATTTATATACAAGTGGATTTCTTGTCGGAATCTTTTACCTTTTATCATCGTCTAAACTTCGAAGCTGCGTGTCATTCTCCTCGTCTTCACGTACGTTCTCGACACGAGAAAACCAAAAAAAAAAAATTTATGTGTACAATAAAATTCGTAATGTACAATGATTTACGTCCCAATTTATATTAGCAAGAAAATACGTGCAGAATAAAATCGGGGTTGGCAACTGGTCTATTGAAATTTGGGAGTAAATTCTCGTATTTAAATTGCACATATAGTTGTTTCTTTCGTTTTATTAAAATTTTGTGATTCAGAATACAAATTGAAAAAACAGCGATTTATAATTGACTTGTAAAATAGTTTTTTTTACTCTTTCCAAGGACATATCGCGGCCTTGCAATTATTATAATGGCCAGGCAGTGCGTGTTCAAGTTCCATGTAGTTATCAGTCGGTAAAAGAACGAACAAGAAACACGTCGCGAACTTTTCGGCTCTCCGTCTTTCTTTCTTGACGCTTCAAATTTTCCCCTGTCCGCTGCAGCAAATCTCTTTATGCTAAATTCTTTATTAACATCGCGCGTTCACCCTCCGCTTCGCGAGCGGACATGTCCGACTTTTTTTTTCTTTTAAGTGCAATTAAATGCCCTCTATTATGCATTCTAATCGGTTTATTCTATCGCCCCGAGAGTTCTTCCTCGGTCCAAGTTCCTCTTTTCCTCGGTCCTCGTCTTTTCTCCGTGACAAGCCACGCTGACCCTCGTGTGATACGAATAAATGTGTATATACCACAGGCAAATTTTATTATTTATATTTCAATGGAAATTTTCTTTGAGAATTCGCAGACAAGCGACTTCAACGGAATTTATATTTCAGACCCACATCCAACGTTTGATATCAATCGCAAAAAAGTCCACTATTCCGTGAGGTTTGCAGAAAAATGGTCTCAATGTTTCGTCAATATTCAATAAATAATAAAAACAATACCACTCTGACAAATACGATCAAGTTTCTATTAATTCTTCTGCAAAATTTGAACACTCCGAAAGATTGGAAAATAGGTATGTTCCGCCTTAATATATTTTACAATCCATCATATACCATTATTCTAAAAAATCTATGAAAATAAAAGGAACAAACAATTCCAGCCCTTTCTGAAAATGGCTATCGAGATCATCTTGATTTATCCAATTTCTGGTTACCTTTTTTCCCTACATGTCTTAGCGCCCCATTTCAGAACGCGAAAGATTCTAGGCTACATATTATAATTGCATATAAGTACTCACGAAGGGGTTTGCCTACGTGTTCATATCGATCCTAGTGGATCGCCTCGTTGTGAAATATTGCATGCTTAGGTGAACATAAGTGAAGCCTTTCCATGCACCGTAGATCGATTTCCATTACACATTATTTTCTTTACAATTTAAGAACGTAGTAAAACAATTCTTGACCAAATGCTATGTTGAGAACATATTTCAAAATCACATCGAACTAATCATTTACAAATACACGATCATTTGTCAAAATTCGTTGGTCTTTTTTCTTTAAAATCAATATAATATTTACTTCAATGGTTACGAATTTTTTCTCTTCCTTTTTTTTGAGTGTGAAAATATGAATATAAAAATTGTGACGTACAATTGTACATTCTTTCTTTCATTAACGTAATGCGTAATATCATTATGGAGACTGAAGAATTTATTGCTTATAAATTATTCGTTTTTGTAGCCTCGACGTACGCATTTGCAATGGATACCTAACGACGTTTTCAGCTCATGACTAATCTGCCACATCTATAATATCACTTTTATCGCACGTACATGAATTTACGAATGAAATAAATGACAATGAAAAAATACAACAACAAAGTAACTGACGGCAACTGACGGCAGAGTCAGACTGTGGCTTCGGCGATCACTTAAGCTAAGTAGCCATTGGCGAGGACGCTAATTGGTTGGGTGACCGCTTGGTCATGCACAGGCTCGTGTATCGGTCACTGAGCGGAACTGATAGTGCTAACCATCTGAAACTCAGTAAAATGTATAACCGCCTGTATCAGCCGGATTTTGCACAGTTTCTTTTGGCCCTCGAACAAATGTGATCACAGAAAAACAGGAACAGTTGCGGGCGAGGTTTAGCTTATGGGATATGGGCTCGTACAAGGGTATACACAGGAACAATACAAAAATGCAACAACAAATGATAAGTTAATAATAAAAAATACGACAAAATACAATGTGCATGATAATACGAAAGAAAATATGTGTCAGCTCGTTGCAAAAAAATATTATTCCCGACAGGATCGGGATTAGCACAATCGTCAGTCTACCCAGCATGTAGAAGACAATGGCAGAAGTTAAAAGTAGAAGCGGCCCAGTTTGTCTATTGCAAAGAAACAAGAAAAAAACAACATTGAAAAAATAAACTCGAGAAAATGTCAGTCCCTTTGTAGCAACTCCTATTTCAACCACAAATCGAGCTCTCGCAACGTCAAGGGATTGTCCGGACGCAGCGTGTCATTGCATCGGAACAATAGAAAAAAAACTGCGACTACTGCGTGCTCGTATCCGTAAGAATATAGAAGAAAAAAAATACGATTTGAAGATCTGTCAGCGGAAATACACGCGTGTTTGTTCATTCCGATACAACGCTTTTTTACTGTTTATTCTACCGTGTTTTTCCAAGTTGACAATGCGTTATGTATGAATAAAATTCAGCGCAACTAAGTACCTTCACTTTTCCCTCATTCCGTGTACACGTTTCTTCATATTCAAGACCCGTACCCGATAAAATTGAGGCTTATACTCGAAGTGAATGAATAGGGAACAAAAAATAAAAATAAATTTTTTCTCGGCGCCTTATTTTATTATGAAAGTCATAACAAAAGTCACTATACACTTCCAAGGGAAAATAAAATCAACAAGAGTAGTTTAAACTTCCAAAATAACGTAATAACTTTTGTATATGTTTTGTCACGGAGTTTCATTTTTTCGTCAATTAAAATATTTATTTGTTCGAAAAGTAATTGCTTCGTTTTATCTGTTGACATCTTATTTTTTATGGAAATTGTACATCGCGACATGATTTTTGCTCGATGTATTAAAAATTCTGATAAAGTAATCACTACATCACAAGAAATACAAATCTTCCTGGTAAATTGTCTTAGGAAGGCAGAGAGTTTGATTGAATCACGTGTCAAAAGGAAGCCAGATAATTGGAGATACTAAATGGCCCACGAACTGTCATCCCAAATCAACAGTCTTTTCTCTAACTTTCTCTAATTCCTCAAAATCACTCCCCGGCATAATAATGTTTCCGGGATATTACACTCCATGTTGTTGCGTAATAATGGATTTGAATCCACCAAGGTGACAGACAAATGGAACCAATCAAATGGTCTTTAGTCCTTGGAGAATGTAGGTGTACGAGAGATGGACGTTTCAATACTATTTCCCTTGGGTTCTTCGATATAGAGGCCTCGAAATTCTGCGATAGATTATTATTATTCGATAATGGAATAACTATCGAGTTGGTGTAACTACTATTGAGTGGGATTTTTGTGTCAAAATGTCAAAATGTTTGTGTCAAATTTTACCAGTTGTTTTTTTGAACAGCTTATTTTTTTTCATTGACGTTTATCGCAATCTTTTGTCTCAGCAAATTTTCCTTCACAATAGTTTACTCAAGAGAAGTGTTGAAAAAATGATAAATTATATACTTTTTTTTTTCTATTTTAAACGTAAAAACTCGGGGAGTGATAGTTATTTGAAAATAATATGTGCCTCATCCTTGCAATATTTTACGTTTAGGTGCCCACCAAACATCCAATAAATGACATTTTCAATGTACTCTGCGATCTGCTCGTTCGTCTATCGGAATTCCGCAATGGAATCAATGCAACGCGCGCGAATCTACTTTTAACTTATTGACAGTGGTGAGATGTTGTTCACGTAGCGATGGAAATGTGACGAGAAAAGAGCTACAAGAAAAAACCTATAAATACGGAAAAATGGAACAAAGATATGCATAGTGTATATGATATTCCAACAATGCGCTTGTAATGAATACACGTACATATATATTTCGTGAAAATCTATTTAGTATTGCACGCACGTAGTCCTTTCAGGCAGACGTATACTTTTTCCAAGGAAAATTCCTGTCTACGCTGATTCGGACTTCCTTTTTTTCTCCTTTCCGTTCCTTTCTCTCTCCTGGCTGTCTTTTCTCGCATGTAAGAGACAAAATGTATTTCCCGCCGCAAAATTAAATTATAACGCTCCACAAATGTGTACCGCTCCTATTTTATTCTACTGCAATAAAAATTGCCTGGAGGAGCGAATGAATTTTTAATTTTGAAATTTTCTCTTAATTATTTTCACATTCGAGTACACACTCCAAGGATTTCCAGAGGACATGCGTTTTCGATTCTTTATAGATAATATAATTGTACAAAATTGTATATTGAAGTCATTTCGATGCAATGGATATTGATTAATAGGATTAAAAATGCAGTTTCAATGAATCGCGTTACAGCTAACCGCCCCCAAACTCTCGGTTTTACGATGATCGTAACGGGATATTCGCGGCGATGTTTCATTTGATTTATTATTTATTTTTTCTGGATCCCGTAATGTATTGTTTTTTAAACAGTATATCGAGGTTGTTGAAAAAGTTTGTAAGTTAAAACGCCATAAGTAATAAAAAATCATTTTCATGGACTTCCTTATTCCGTTCCCTTACGCTCGATCCCGTTCAAGAAAAATTTGAATTAACACAAAAACAAAAGAAACCAATAAATTGATACTCAATAAAAAAAAAAGAAACGAAACGAAATTAATAACAAGCCAAATTCAGATAGTAAAAGGAATGGCTTGAGAAAGGATCGTTTTTTCTCATACATGTATTATTAATATCTAAAAGATCAATACACTACTAAAAGTACTTGAAATGCATGAAATAAAATCTCAGAAATATCTGGTTTGACTTTGTTAAGAGTACATCTCGAAGATTTGTGATGATTTGAAATCAAACCTAAATTATCACCTTTGGAAATTTCTCAGGTAACCATCTCACTTTTTCTCTAACTTAAAATCATGAGTGATTAAGGCATTTTCTCAAATTATGGTTTAAATCTGAACTTGAGTAAGATATGGATATCTCTCGTCTCACACGAGCTTTGGCTATTCTCTATTCTCGTGTGAGTCTAGTCTTACTCAAGACGGTTGATATGATAAATCTCTCTCATAACCAAAGATGATCTCATTTTTATCATCGATCTCGACTTCAAATTTTGTTTGGGTGATCTCGATCTCAATTTTATCGTTAAGTCGATTGGTATTCTCAATGATCAAAATATATTAATTTTATATAAATTCTCAATTCAATATCTGAAATGAATATAATCCATTTCAGATCCGAAGTATTTCGACTAACAGTCTAAATTATTAACAGAGGTATCGAAAACGAAACGCGTTTGTATCAGCTTTTTCACGTACAGCCAGTGTGCACCAAGGGAATTTCCATAAATTTGAATAGAACTATCGTATCGCGTTGATGCACACGTCCGATGGTCGCAACCGCCGCAGATATTCTCGTAAGCCCCGTGATGTTTTC
The DNA here is from genome assembly GCA_013761285.1 of Campoletis sonorensis. Lineage (NCBI taxonomy): Eukaryota > Metazoa > Arthropoda > Insecta > Hymenoptera > Ichneumonidae > Campoletis > Campoletis sonorensis. The sequence continues at coordinate 1,853,010 of JACEOJ010005895.1, read as the reverse complement.
TTCTCATTTCAAACTCGATTTTTTTTCGTGAATGCCACGAGAATACAGTTTTTTGTTTTTCATACGCGCCCGTATCGACGCACACATCTGTATCGGAAAACCGAAGCATCGATTTAACGTTGGTGACTGGGTCCATCACTTTTATCCATCACTTTACAGGCGTATCGACACGATTAATTGCCAGTTGAAAATGTTGCGCATTATTTTACTCTCCCCCTTTTTTTTCCTTCAACCATTCTGCAACGATCATTCCAAGTAAAAAGAATTTAAAAAAATCAAAATTGACATTGCACAACCCATAAGGTCAATTTGACGGAAGCTTCACTTTAACCGCCTGTTGACAGCAGCCCTTCGATGGGTTTTTATGGAAAAAAATCAAGCGTACATTTCAAACTTTCCTTGAAATGTCTGCATCATAAAAATTTTCAAAATACAATATTAAATCGTTCGTATGAACTACTAAGAACTTTGACTTTTGCAAAAGTTAACATTCTATTGAAAACATCATTTTTTTTAAATACTCAACATTTTTTAATTGAACAACAAGAGATATACTCGTAAAAAATGCTATTTTAGAAGAAAAAAAGGGCTATGAGGAGATTTCCGAAAAAGTTATTTGCCTGATCAATTGAACTTGCATTATTTTGAAAATGAAAAAACTTATAATTCTTATACGAAAGTGCTGAAACCCTCGAAAATGATTCTGGGGTAGGAATAATTAGGCCAAAAAATTAGTTTGGGTTCAAATGGCCCATAGAAGAACTAGGCAGGCTTTCCCACGGTCAATACACGGTTGGGTGACCCCTTAGTTCTGAACCGGCTTGCCCATCAATTGATTGATGTAAATTCCTGAATTTTTTTCGTATCCATTCATAAAGGGTTATTTATTAGTTATTCATAGTTATTTATTAAGTTATTTATTGAAGGGCGTTCTTTAGAGAGAACGGCTGAAAAATGCCGATTTCAATCATTTAATTTCTCTCAAACGAGACAGGATAAAATTATGAAAAAAAAATAATCATCGGTTGGTAACTCGATGCAATACCCGACGTCTCATCGAAGTTTTCAACATTTCTGATTATTTTTGTTTGGGACACGAATCTCTTTAAATCCCTTTGTTAGCGAAGATCATTGCACGGACCGAACTTTCTTCAGCGACAATTTCTGAATATTTTCCAATAATATTAGTCCAATTATTTCAATTGATTTTTTGACCATTCATATTCTTCCTCCCTGTTTCAACCGTTTACTCTGGCGTTAACCATCTAAATACTGACGAGCATATTTATGAAGAGCCAATAGTGGCAAACTGTATGAAAAAAATGAAAATTGTATGATAACCGTGTTTCGAAACTTTCTGACGCGAGTGTTCGACCTGTTTACCAATCTTTCGCTTCAGTTGCACTGATGTAAACACACACGAGCTAACTATAAAGTGAAATTGAATTGCTTTACCCGATATTCAAATGGATTCATCAAGCATATTCCTTGGGCATTTGTTTTTTTAACATTTCCCTCTGGGCTATGGAATAGCCGCATAATTACAAATCATAACGTTACCACACCCCCAAATTTTATTTTTACGTTCGCCAATAAATCTGTTGACCGCAACAACATTAACGAAAACTCATTCTCGCTAATGATCGTAATGAGAGTTCTGGAATATCGTGCAACCAACACTGGACGGTGTGCCTCTTGTTTCAAATGAAAATTCAGCTAATAAAGTATCGAGTACAGTTATCGATTTAATCTGTCGTTAATGAATAAACAAGTAAAGATATTCTCTCGGCGAAATATCTATTTGACAGATGACGCTTTGGCCAACGAACAAATTCTTGTGCGGAAGGAAATATTGGCAGAAACATTAACAGTCACAAATGTGTGTTGACGTAAAAAAATTATAATTCTATTTATTATACTCGCAAACATACGGTGACAGTATTTTTCGTAATAACTTAATGAAATCACATTTTATATATACAATGCTCGATAAAAAAAAGAATAAAAAAATTTGTTCAATCACCACACAATTTAATAAGGATAAAAAGTGTAATTGAAAAATTGAGTAATCAATAGTCTCGCACATATCTCGGTTTTATAATCACTGGCTCATCTGATATTCGGAGTGATAATCGATAGAGCCAATCGCAACGATAATTCGATATTAATATCTGGAGTTGCGTTTACGTTTTTTTATTAGCTTTTTTTTCATCGAGCACGAATGTTAGGCGGACTCAAATATTGTGGTACATAAATATTACATTTGTGACCTAATTCATCGATGATATCATAGCTTTTCGCCACTTAAATTTAGAACGTTGTAATAAGAATGATCGGGAAACCTATCGAGCTCGATGTAATCTGTCTCATCGAGAAGAAGACCCTCCGTTAGACTCACAAGCTCACCAAAAGATGGCCTACACGCTGGATCTCTGTCCCAGCAATAATACATTATATTATAAAGCTCGCGCTTGCAATGCTCTGGTCTGTCCAGTCTGTAACCCTCTTTTATCCTTCGCATCACCTGTAATTCGAAATGAAGAAAATTAGAATGCAACTATCGTGCAACCACTTATTCTCACACGGCTATGGACTCTCTGTGCCATACATTTACCCTTAAGTGCAATTGACTTGACAGATTTAGTACTCAAGGATTTTCGAGCTAACTGATTACAAAATTGATTGTTTCTTTTTTTTCAACAATCACTACCGTACGAAAAAAAATTGAAAACATTATGTTGAACAGGTTGGAGTGAAAAAGTTAGATAACGTTTCGAAAAAATCAATTTTTCATTTGTTATCTTTTTTTTAATGATCCGAAAAACCGTTTTCGAATAATTTGTAATGGCAGGTTTATTCAATTAAATAATAGAAACATCACCAAACTTTTCGGGGATTAATCATCAAAATGGAAAATGAACGACTTCGTGTAAGTCCGCATTCATTTGTTTGTAATATCGAAAATTAGAAAAAAATCAACCCGCGAATTACAATTCCACTTGTTGTTCTATTAACTCAGTCTCAATTTCGAGCCTTAAATGGAAAAAAAAAACAAAACAAACTCTTGGAACTTTATGGAGAAAGCCAACAGGTGGTGGAATTGATTGGAATTTGAAAAAGTGTGGTTTGGGGTTTCAAAAAATGTATTGCAAGGATCAATATCGAGGCGTAATTTCACTAGAAATTTGATTGATTAACACGTACTTCATATACACTGCAATTAACTACCAACGTTTCAGGGCTAAATGAGCAATTTGGAACCGCTGGAATGGAACAAATGAATTTTTTTTTTAACTCTTGTTATTTGAAAACCTGCGGGACAAAAATCAGTGACAATTTTTCGAAAATATAACGAAATTAGCATATTACACATTTAACGGCATTCAAGGCTTCGAGCAAGTTGTTGAAAAATTAAAATGTAAATATTTAAAGTTGATGTTTCAAATTTGATTTAATTACTTATGAATAATACCAGAATCAAATTTTCTTTTAACTGCATTGTCCCATATCCGATGACGTGTCTCTACGAGATTAAAACCGATTTCATATTTAAATTGGAACTTTCGTTTGTCCACGAAATTATCAGGTTATTGAAATGGTGTTTCAAAATTAATAAATCACTTCAGCGTTTTTAATTATGTCATAGGGCCAATTATATTTTCACATTGGATCGCGGAGAAGAACAAATATAGAAATGCAAATGGATGGCGACGTGGAGAAGGCGACGTGGAAAAGTATGTTGGACCGCAAATGAAAAACGAATATTTATCAACGATAGTTGATAAGTATACCTCAGCAGCGGCGAGCCCCGGATATGGTGTTGAGCCCAGTGTCACTATTTCCCAGATTAGAACCCCGAAACTCCATATGTCCGATTTAACAGAGAATATATTGTCATAAAGGCTTTCCGGCGCCATCCAACGAATTGGCAAACGTCCCTCCGATTTTCTCTCGTAAATTTGATTCGCTGCGACGTCACGAGCGAAACCGAAATCGGCTACCTTACAAGCACGATTCTCGTCTATCAGAATATTTCGTGCCGCCAAATCTCGATGAATTATCCCTTTTGAGGCTAAATATTCCATGCCCTTTGCGACCTTTTAAATACAAAAAAAGTAAATGTTTCGTTACAAAATTCTATACACGAATTCAAACTTCATCAAACGTCATTCAAACGTCATCAAACTGAAGGCTCACAAACATCCAGAGAAACGGAAATATGGTCAGTTAAAAAAAAATCTACTGAACGCTTCAATGAAAGAATAATGAGAAATGGTTTTCTTCAAGTTTTCACAAGATGGCAGATGTTTAAATTGTAATTTCATAATTTGGCCATATATTTTTGCTTATTTTACTTGTAATAAAAAAACTGTAAAATTTAGAAAAAATTGTTCGATTAAAATCAGGTAATCATATGAAAAACCTCTGAACCAAATTTCATTCCGATCGGTCGTTTGGTTTTTGAGATAAATTGGTCCCGTTTTTGAAAACAATGTTTTGAAAAAATGCATTTCGATTTTAAAGGAATAAAAATAGTTCAGAAAAATCGCGTTCTTAGATTTTCAAGGGTGTCGGTAAACCTCAAGTCATAATAATTAGTCAAAGACCCCTCTCGTCAGATGAGAGCTTCAGATGTGGATTGAAGTCTTGATAAATCTAATCCATTTGGGATTTCAATGGAAGCTTTGAATGAATAAAAGTACCTGATAAACGAAACTCGTCAGATCGCGTGACGTCAAGCCTGGTCCACCATGATTTCTTTCTTCTCTCGAAGCTCTCAAAAAACTTTGGAGTTTTCCACCGCTCACGTACTCCAAAATAACGAACATCGGCTCTCGTTCTGTGCAACAACCAAGTAGCCGAACTACATTCGGATGAGGCTCGAGGCTCTTCATGACTTTGAGCTCCTGTGCAAGGTCCAGTCGTTCCCGCTCGGTTGCATTTTCCTTCAGGGTTTTCACTGCCACTATCGACGGTCCCGGCTTATCATCAATGTCGATAGCTTCGCTCCGCCATACTTGACCGAAACAACCCTCCCCAAGAATGTTGAAAACCTGCGTTTATTCGTTTCCAAAGGTTACGATTTTGTTTTCAGAATAAAAGAGCGCGATAACCGCTTGATGTATAACTTCTGCGGTCTCAGAAACTAACGTAGTAATCTGACGAAAATCACATTCAATCATTAAGTCCCCGGTTAATTTTTTGAGAGTTAAGGAAGAGTTGGTATGGGTCTCGTAGTGAGTCTCAAAACAACAAGAACTCAGAGTAATCCGAATTGAGGAAAAAATGGGATCAGGTTGACTCGGAACAACCACAAAGACATACGCAGGAACATTGAAAAATGGGAGAGCAAAAGTGTATGTTACTTTTCTATTTACTTTTACTTTCCATTTAATAATAATTGATTTTTTGTTATTTGTAATAATGTTGCTGAATCCAGTACTTTAGAGCTGTCTCTTAAAGCTTACTTCGGAATAAGCCGCTTGAAGAAATATTTCAAATAAAAAAAGTACCCATTTCGTTATAATCGATATGGACTACATCGCAGTGTGGGATAATAACTGTTTCTCTGTGAAAGATGCAATCAAATCCGCTTATCAGTTCTTGCATCATTAATTCCCCTTTCTTTCCCAAATTTATATTGATAGAAAAAATGGCTTGGAATTACAATTCATCATAATAATAAACACTTACAAATGTTGTTAAGTGTATCACTCAAAGAAGATAATTTTTTTATCTTTTCGTCTTGAGATAAAGGGACCAAGTTTAAGGTTAATAGATAAAATTCGTATCACGAAAAAATTTCATTTATCTCCCGTGGTGAAAGCCCTGTGAATCGAAATGGAGCAAGAACATTCATGTATAGCATCGTTGACCTACTTTTCGAAAAATGCAATGAACTTTTATCCCTTCAGCCATGCTCTTCAAACTCTTGCAATGTTTATTCACGAAATTTTGATCCGTGCAAATGAAATTCCAACGCATTTTTTAATTATAACATGATTCGCGATGAAATTTCAAGAATTTAACATTATTTTTAATAAATACCATTGTATTCTGCTTATAAAAATGAAAACGTATTTATTCGCGTTCTAATTATTCATATTTTTCAAATATTTCGCCATTGTACAGTTTTTTTTAAATCTATTTTGATGCTTCAGTTCTCAAGTTTTTTCCGAAATACGAGCAATTCGAGACAGCATTACTTTTCTCACATTAAAAGTATTTTAATATCCCAGCAACCAGTAAAAAAAAAGGAAATTTGAAAATATGGAAACATATTAATTGTTGATTCTTCTTTTTCTTGAAAAAAATGGTTTTCTACAAAAGTACTTCTAGAAAACTTTTCGTACGGTGAAATTTATTTTTAAATAATAAAGAAATAATTCATTTTGCAAATTTCGAGGTCAGATTCGTGATCAATGGTAGCAAGAATCATCGAGTACGAATTTTCAAGTGAATTACGCGTAAGGAAAATGTGTTACTCAAATGGTACTCAAATGATAAACTGCATGCTGAACTTTTCTTCTTATTCTTCAACTTTTGAATATTCTTCCTTTACATTTTTCAACTTTTTCAATTCGAATGTATCTATTTTTATACTGACCTTAAGTCTGTGTCTAGGAAACTCCCACTTGTCACTGTGAATCTTCGTTTGCATACCAGCCTGATTGTCCTTTTCCCAAGGCTCGTATCTGTTACTTTTGGCCTTTTGGCCTCTCCATCTTTTCAGGACGAGAGAAGGATCATCCGAAAGGTTTGATACGCTCACAGAAGCTTGTTCTTTCTAAGAAATTTTTCAAATAATTATGAAACAAATGAGTGACTAATTATCTCAGATTTTCGCTAAATTCGAGTAAGAGATTCAGAAAAAACGTCTTAGAATAGGATTAATAAAATGGAATAAATATATAGTTTCTAAAAATATTGACAAAACTTTACCATAACCGAGAAAATGGTAAATATTTTTGTTTTTAAATGAATAAATGATTGACTGTAAGATAAAAATCGATAGGTATGGTCTTGTTTTTCCTGACACCTCGTAATTTTTGTTTCTGTGTGCGTGTAAGTTCCTGAAGGTGGTGTATATTGTTTTGTTTTTTACTTTTTCATTATTTACCGTGTCCTCCTTGGACTTTCGAGCGGTGCAAAACTTGTTTCTGATGGACCAGACGCCAAGACCAAGACCAAGCAGCAAGGCGCAAACAGCCGCTACCGGTACCAAGGTTATGGTCATATCCTGACTGGGTGGTGCCTGACTCGGCGATATCTTGGACGTAAGGGCTGTGCCTTCGACCTCGTTAGTCTCAGGGGATTCTTCCGGTACACCATTTATCGTGGTTGTACGACGGGTCGTTTCAACTTCCGGTCGGGGTGATTCCGGTTGCAGTTTCGTCGTTTTTTGTCCGTTGCCAACCGGTGACGAGACGATTGGTGGATGAACCATCGGTGGTCTTGGATAGCTCGGCAAATTGGGGAGGCCCAGAAGTGGTGGACGTATCCGTCCACCGGAACCATGTTGACTTGGAAAAGGAGATCTGTACGAAGAGAGAGAATTTTTTTAAATCGTGTCATCATTACTCTTGTCATTAAAAAGAAAATGATCAGCCCTTCGAATGTAGTAAAATTCAAAAAACGCTCATAATCAATATTTGTTAAAGTTTTTGTGCTGTCCATAAAATACATTCGTCTAATAGCTATTTTAACAATTATTTTCCTCTACAACGAACAATTACTTTTCTTAGATCATCTTGTGTGAAAACTTTTCTCAACGTCTTCACACGATTATTTTCAACGCCATTGTGAATTAACTTTATTACAAGTATACTAAAGGATCTGGAACTCGGAGTCGAACATGCGGATAAACGTTGGTCGATTCGTGGAAGAAATTCATCAAAGCACTTGAGGAACTTGAAGAACAGTATAGTGTACCTTGTGTGTCCTCCATTGGGCACCGAGGTATTCTTTATGTTCACATAAACCTCGGTCTTAGCCGTCAGTTGACCATCGGAGACGGTCACGTATAGAAACAGGTTCTGGCCTCCCTGGAACCAAGAAGCAAGAAGATGATCGTAGTGTACAGTAGTCGCCAAGCTCCCCATTGATTTTTCATCATACCCATGATTTTCGACTTATATATTATGTATAGTTGTGTATAATGATGTTCATGTATAATGCAAACAACTTCATTAATTATTCCCGGTGTCTAGGTCAGAACGAATTCCTACTACTGCAATTTTCTCTGCATGTACCTCGATTCCCGCGTGTATACGGAAAAGATCATACAAATAAATTCCTCATGAAAGTATGAGACCCAGAGTGGAGAAGCTGTGGAATTATTTCGAAATGATCACTCAGGCGAATTTGAAATTAAAAAACACATGTGGAAAACGAAGCGTAACTTTCCACTCAATTTTTTCATTGCCTGCGCTTGGATTTGGCCCTCACTATATAATTAATCAATATCTGATCGAATCATTCGACACACCGGTTAATATCGGTGTGTCGAAGAATCATGTTCCTAGTGACTTTTCTTTCAAAATTTCTATGATCAAATTGTCCTGTCAAGCTCGTCCATCATTTCAAAGACTCCGGATTTGCTGACAAGTTTTTCATTCGGTAAAAAAGTGCAAGTGGACGAATATTACAACCCGCCACAAATTTACAGCATCTCTACATTTATATCCAGATGTAAAAACGTATAGTTGTTTGATATCCATCGCGAAATTACTCAACGAACTTGCATCCGGTAAACGTTTCATCATTACGTACCACCGAGAAATGTGAGCAAGTAAATAAATAAGAAAATGTTTCGAATCAACAGTCAATGATATCGTAAAATGCGCTCGTCCACGACATCTTGATTGCGGATGAAATATCGCTCTATGACATTTCATCATCGTTACATTTACCAAGGGGTAATGACCGTGAAACCAATAGATATTTGATTTGCTTTTTTACTTACCCTTCCTTTTAGGGTCTCATTGAGGTAAACCGTACCGGTTTTGTTGTCTATAGAAAATGGTAATGGCGGCTGAGGGCTGTCATCACCATTGTAACTGTGGCCAAGAGGCTCAAGACCGAATGTCAAATCGTCCCGCTCATTGTCCTCTGCTCTAACTCTGTCAACGATACTCCCAACAGGCTCGGAATCCGGTAAAACCCAATTACGTTGAAGCCACATAACTGGCGGCGTATTGTCACTGAATTGACTTTCTGCAAAATAAACAATCATTTTTCGCTACAAACAATGATATTTTTTTATAAAGATTATATAGAGCTAATACTGCTTCGGAATACCTCAGTTATTCGCGGTTATTCGGTGATTAAAGCGAGTTAATCAAACGAATCGATCGATTGATTCATTTTAATTACTGAAATATGCCATGATTCACCGTTACCGGCACTGGATTTTTTGTTTCGTTTTGGAAAAAATTTATAGAAATATACGTTTCATTTTATTTTCATTTTCATTTTTGCACTATTTTTGGAATATAAAACGAGCCGCTACCCCGTCTCTTGATATCTTGTGATTTCTCTAAATAAAATACACAAGCATAAAATACGCCGAAATGAGATTGAAATTCGGGCTTACGCTCGAAATTTAAAAAATGAAACGCGCCGGAGAGATTGGAGTAATTAGAAAATAAGCAGATTTTTTCACGAACAACGGTTCTCTACTAAATTTTCCCTTTTGAATCTTCGTTCAATCCTCTTTCATTGATTTCCATTCTTCGATTTTTCGGTTGCTGAGTATTCGTTGGGAAAAGATAAAGAGCTATTTTTCTTTTTTTTTACTTGATTTTATTTTTTTATAATTTCTTTCATGGTTCGTGGTTACGCTCGGTGCTGCGCCGAGGTCCAATTAGCTGCGGACTTCACGATACGATAATGAGAGAAAAAAGAAAGAGAGAGAAAAGAGGAATACGAACGAGGCTTTTCTTCACTATATTCCAATGGTTTATACATTCGTTTATATATCTATACAAAAGTTGTTTTCATGTACAAGGGACGAGAATACTAGGCATAGTATACCATGAGAGATCGGCCTTGATACGCATCTTACTCGCATTTCGAGTTCATATCGTCAAGTAGAGTGTGACCCTGGGACTTGGTGCTTGACCTTCGCTTCGCTGACCGATCGTAATGAACCGTTGTTTTTTTCGTGTCAAATTAATGCATCGTGGATCGTGAAATTAATGGTTTCGTGTTAAATATTGAGAGGTAATCTTAATTAGTGAGACAAGTTTTCTTTTAGGTTTTAATTTTTTCAACCATATTTTGACCCTTATCCATTTGAGTATAAAGATTCATATCTCGTATTTCTATTTTCATTCATGAAAATCCAGCCAGATTGAATTATTTTTTCAACAGAAATGTGCTTGTTAAGTGACAATATTTCCGGATCTTGTCGAAAAATGTTAACAATGATTATTTTATAAGAATTATCCAAAATTATTAGTTAATTGTGAACGACATAAAATGCTTGCTCGAATCTATGTTTGAAATCGAGTTCTACAAATTTTTGGTTTATTAATTGATATATTCTCGCTCTAATAATATCCGGACGGAAATCCGAAGACTGATCGAACATGAACATGAACATGAAGATATAATTTTAACTCTTATACACAATTATACGATTAATGCATGTTTCATCTGCTGTAATTCATTTCCTCTATGAATTATGGTTTTCGATTATGAATTTACTTATGGATTAACGCTTGCGGTTTGCGTATGTCGGTTTTTCCTATTTTTAACGAATTTCTCGGAAGGAAAACATATTATTTGTTCCCAACATCGCACTTAAAGTAACGATCTCAAGAGAAAATGATATTTAAAAAAATATAGAAAATATTTTCGTTCATGACGGAAGAGAATCCGAACGAATTTGATTTAGAATTACAACACACTTCGTGCGATGAACAATATAACCATATCGGAAAGTATTGTTTTATTTATCGGCAACGAACAGCCGTGTCACGAGATACATTCACTAAAAAATGATTTTTTATTTGTGCCTTGAATTCTCGATGAGCAATAAACTCAATAGAATTGTGTGAGAGTGAATGAAATTCCAACGACAATAGAGAACGAGCTCTCTGGTTTTTTTTTCGGCCAGTTGCAACGTACCGGAAAGTCCAACATGGCACATAATACATTTTGAAGATATAATATACAAATGGCTGTAGACTAAAAGGCCTCATGGTGTGTCCGGCACCTTGAGGGACATGGAGAAAGTGGGACGATGAAAGTGCGACTAAACGAGAAGGGAGCCTTGATGTTCACTCGACGAGAGTAGATATATAATGAAAATACTCGTTCCGAACTTTTCTGTCCATGGCAAATTTTTCAATCATGTTTCGAGGATACTGGGAACCACCAATTTAGATACGTATTTAGGTCAACGACTAATCACGCACTGTTCGATAGTTAAAAAAAAATCGATAAAAAATACGACCATTCGAAAATTCGAACTTATTTTGCTCTGTTTTGTATTCCACCATGACGATTACCCAGAAAGAAAATCTAATTGAGTTACATTGTTCTGTTTGTATTCGCTATACTAAAAATAAATAATATCCGGGCATATTTAGGAACAAAATTGTTGCCTAGAATTATTTTATAATTAAAGTTCAGATTAAATCAGGTTTCCTTAACTGAACAGGGCTGTCTGATATATAAACCAGAAGAACTTGGTCGTCATATCGTGGTCGTGGCAACTCACGACCATTCACTTCTTATTCACCGCAATGATATCCATTATTCAGACGGTCTTTACCAGTTGGAGTGCTTTTCTCTCTCCCTCCTTTTTCCCTGTCTTTCTCTCTTTCTCCCTCTCTCTCTCTCTCTCTCTCTCTCTCTCTCTCTCTCTCTCTCTCTCATTCTCGCTCTCTTTATTTCACTCTGTCTTTCTCTTTCTCTCAAAGCATCCCACAATGTACCCGCACATATCGGAGGCTTTTATACCGTTTTCCCGCTGACTTGAATCTCTCCGTTTTTGCCACTTCGTCTTTTGTCCACTTCTGTTGACTGGCTATACGTTCCTTTACAGGTGTACCACACCTCAGAATCAAGAAACATTGGCATACGTCCAAACGGCCTTATAAAATCTTATATTTTTCTAAAAATGAACAGGATCCTGCGGTTTCTGGAAATCCGCTTGGAGCATCGGCGACATTTTGTTTTAAATCCGTTCATTTATTTATAGACGTGACATTCTAATTTCATTTTGTTTCAATCGTCTATACTAGAACGATATTAACACCTTAATTCAATCCACGTTAATCAATTTCGAATCTCAACCGCTCCAAAGAGAGAAACTCGAAGAGAAAGCAAGAAATAAGTTTTTTTTTTGGTACTGTGCAATTTATGTATCACCTCGAGTCAAGATACAGTCTTGTGATTTGGTGCGATTGAGAAACATTTTACGATCCCACTGACACACACTGGTGCTTAATTGTCGCTGGTGCACTTAAAATTACTTAGATCTTCTTTCCGCAAAGTCTAGTGATTGTGTGAAAAATTATCATTAACGGAGAAGCACGTTCTTTATGTGCAAAAACATGGGTAAATCGTTATTTTTCAAGAACAACTATTTGTTAAAAAATGGAGAAAGAATCGTCGCATAATCATGGTCGTTCCTCGAGCGATGTTAATTTTCATAAATAATGCTCTGAATGTATGTGTGTCAAAAAAAGGGCGAATTATCGCAACTCATTCACAACATTTTTCTCCGAATAGTCGGACGATTTTTTGTTTTTGTATGAAATTAAATTGTCATCTTGTCGGAATACCTAAAAATTTATTTTACGAATTTCAAGCAGATCCATAAAATCGGAAGCATCGTTAAAAATCAACGAATTAATTATACATTCACAAAAATTGTGCGATCATGTTTTCTAAATTTTCGTTGACATCGTTTGAAACAATATTTTTTACAATGAACGTGAACGTCAATGATTTTTGGAAGATGACCGATTTTTTTTCTTTGAATTGCTGATCATCAAAAGTCCAGAATTATAACATTGTTGGAAAATGTAAAATTAAAAAAGATATATTACGACTTCCAGATTGTCTACGTAACGTCCATTAAATCATTCAATTTTTCAGCGTAATCACAAGAAGTGACGATGATAGGGTACAAATTTAGAAACACTTTCGAAAAACTTGTGAAGACATTGCCGCACTCTCGTTGCACAAGGAAGAAAGTCCTTCGTGGAATGTGCAGCATGTGAATTCATTACCGGGAAGGAGCCGGTTCGTTGAACCAGAACGACCGAATAAGCATTCGGAAATTCTCAAGGTATTATACATGTATTCATATAGATATGTGTTTATTGAAATGCACGAAAGGAAAAGTATGCCATTTAATAAACAGAAACATCCTCATCAATTTCTCAGGAAATTTTGTAACGATGAATTATTCCCTTATTCCTCCATAAGTATGGAGAAGTTTTTTTGAATGGTGTGTTGAAAAAAGTAGCTCTTATTTTTGTTGTTATTGTAGTTTTTCAATTGTGTGACAATTTTAGGGAAGAGGCGAAACATTTTTTAACTGTATCGCCGTAGTGCTTTCATTTTTATGAGAAATCTTCTAGTTAAAGTTGAACTTTGGCTATCATTTTTTGATATACCTTTTAGAGCGTACTAAGAGTACCTTGAATTATTTGGATCGAAAGTCGAATTTCATCCTTCACGAGGTTTAAACCAGGAATAATTAAAAATGTACTATGAATTTGGAAAAAAAAATTTCAAAGAGAAGTTACCCCAATTCTCGTTGCATTATACATGTAATCCAAATCAGCAATATTTTATTTATTATTGGACTGTTAATTCAGCTAATCCCGAAACTTCCCAACCATTACTGTATTCTATCCTGATTGAAGTTGAGTTTCCATTAAGGCTCTCTTTTATCCTAAATCGTGATCAAAATTTTTGCCTCTTATTTTTTCAAATCGTAAATTGAAGTTTGTCGTCACAGAGAGCACTTGAGTCAGCGGAGTGTTCAGAAACAATTACGAGGATAGAAGCGTACAAGAGATGGACAAAGAAAACCTGGGAAAAGAATTAAAGAATAAAGAAGAGAAAGACGTCTTAAATTTCTGCGGTCTGTCACACCGCAGAAGTCTCGCGTTTGTAGTGATAATCTTCGTTCATTTCACGAACCTTGATAGAATTCTGATGTCGAATGAATAATTTAAATTTGTCATGAACTAGCTCAGAAAAGTATTTGTCACGATATGTATTTTCCCAAAAGGTGATTAACAGAAGTGAGAAACGACGAAATGATGAAGATGTTGGTGGAATTCCAATATTTGTTTTGTTTTTTATAACAAGAATGGTACTCGGCGGCATGATAAATGTATTCATGCTTATTAGAGCCCGAGTTCGAAATAATTACCAAAAAAATCGAATTGTAGAGACATTTTTAATTAGAAGTGTTCTGGACAGAGTCCGGACGTTTTCCTCCACTCCGAGAGGATTTCGATTTGTCGAAGTCAGACTGTTAAAAGTTCCGTCGAATAATAATGGCAGTCCACTTCATGGCATTTATTATGTCTATGTAATTCGCAGCTTATCTTCATTCTCCGGTAGACCACGATCAACCATTTTCAACGAACAGTTTTCACGCTATCCTTCTCAATTTTTGTTAAATCATTTTTCAAATATTGCTTAGGGATCTATGAAAGCTTTTTTCTTCAATTTGAAAATTTTACATTCTTTTTAACCAAAATTAAACTATTCAAAAAGGCACATTTGCACATCTTACACTATTTAACATCTTTACGTTGTTAAATGTTCATGATATTAAAGTACGTTTTCATACTGTTTTATTGAACAAATTTAAAAAAAACGTGTATTTTTTTAAATGGGTTGTCATGACCCAGAGAATTTTTATTACTTGAGATGATAATTTTTGGGGTTAGTTATAACGTCTGATAACGTCCAATGTTAATTGCAGCATACAATTGAACTCAGGTTAATATGAGCACTTTCGTAACCCCGAGGAACCAATCGTACCCCCTTAAATACCTAGCATTCAATTTCTTTCAGCCTGAGTAGCCTTTGTACGTTTTACAATATACAAGATTGTGTAATTTCATTGAATTACATGTAAGTTCAAATATTTCAAAATTTCAAGATTGCCTCGATCTTTTGGGTATTTCCAGAGCTACTGCGATACAGGAAAAAGTGTGAACTCGAGAGAATCTTATGGAGACCTGTTCAAGGACGTATATGGACACTTCGAATAAAATGTCCACATTCTCCACTGACAATGTTTCCGGGAACAGAGGGTCCTCGAAACGCGTCTGTACCTAAGTGAACACGCATATCGACTTACGTGTGTACCTTTACGAGCCAAAAGTTCTCTTTTATGCCTGTATACACATATGACCAAGAGACCTGATAGCAGTCTTATGTATATCTATGTTTACCTGATTATATATATAAAAATATATGTCTACAGATACAAGTATATGGATGCATGTTGAAATTTTTTTTTTTTTCACGAGTCCGGCAAGCAACAAAACCAGTCAGAAACCCGCTGCCTTAGAGCCAAAGTAGAAGAGAACTTTCACTTCGTTGAGGCCGCATGAACATAACACAGTGAACGACGACGAAGTCGCGCCGCCGCCGCCGCCGCCGCCGCGCCTTCCTCCTCATAATACAATTCTCTTAAATATTCCTCGAGACCAGCACAGCAAAACGCTTCACTTTCATGCACGAGCCTCGAGCGTTCTCCATATGCCACATACAAGACTTTGGTAGAAAACGATGTTCTTTCTCCGCGCAGCTTCCCGGTCCAAATCGGCCATATTTATCTCGCGTAATATAATCATGTGAGAAGCCAACGCGCATCGAAATACGTTAAGAAATTCATAGAAATGCGAATGTACTTGAATTTTTCATGGATCTGATAGAAAAATAGTCTGAGAAGAGGACATTTTTTTTTAAATGGTTTCTGGTGAAGAAAGTGTCATGGAATTTCTGGTGGACGGAACCATATGCGATTAATTTTCTGGTGACGATTGTTTTTCGGTGAAAATAATAGTCTATTATTTTATTGAATGAAAAATTGATGTTAGTTTACTGTATAATTTAGTAAAACGAAAGCGATGGGAAATCTTAGTGAGTTAAGTAGCTTCGAGCGTGGCAGTGCTTTGATAGGCATGACCGATTAGCTGTGCGACATGACTCACGCATCAATGGCTGAATGGGAGGCCAGTATTGCGGGTTTCTTATGTCGTTAACCAGTCCGAATCCAGTAACAGTAAAGCTGTCAATGTTAGTTAGGTTTTGTACAGTTTCCCCGAGCCCTCGTGCAAATATGATACACTAGTTGAACTGGAATAAGTGACTGTGGGCAACCTTCATGAGGATCTTTACAGAAGCACCGTGAAAAAAAAGGAAACTAAATGAATGGGAAAGAATAAATTAAAACCGAAAAATAGTAAAAGGTTTGAGTGAAAAAGTGCGTTCAGATTAACTCGAAAAAATGCAGAGTAAACAGAGTTCGTTGTGCGTTCGTACAACATTTCTTATGAAGAACACACTTCACAACAACAAAAATTCATTTCACACTCATGTAAACTTCAGATGAACGTTTTATTCACCTCCATTTTTTTATTAAACCGGACGTACCTCTAAATGAATCTCGAGGAAATAAGAATTGCCAGTCTCATTCACAGGGCCCTTGATTGTCTCAGTAAGAGATGGCCTTTCTTCAGGCGTATTAATATTGCTGTTGATTCATCATCGAATCTCTATCGTGTATGAGCAAAATACCGGAACGCCGTTGGCTCTTAAACGAGTGGCTAACGGACGGATAGATCATTGTTCTTGTTGATCGTGCAAACGAATCGTTTCACTCTTCGCCATCAGTTAACTTCCGTTAATTAATGTCATACCTCAATAAGCCAACCAATTGTGATTATTCCGTTACTTTTCATTAATTTTTGTCAAAAATGATTTATTGTCTCTTCTTATACCACTGACCAATGAACGACAAAAATAAATAATATTAAAAAGCAAATATAAAACGTGATTTTTGATCAATTACCATTTACCAAGTTAACCAATTGTTTGCAGCTTATAACTTCGACTGCTCTCAACCCTTCAGCTGCACAGTTATATTTTCATCCCGGATTTTCAAAAACTTTTTCCTCCGGCTTGAATATTCGAATTAAAATGGATCACGGGTGTTTTTTAAGCTTCGAAATATTTCCAAATGATTGTTCACCATTAAAGAGCGAAACTAACGACATTGCGTTTTACGGAATATCAAAATCGAATCCGAAATTGCCGGTTCAATTTCGCCCCAGGCCCCAGTGTGGAAACGAAAGGTTTATATATAGTTGGACTATTTAAAATTACGCACCGTTCCGTTTTAACGATGCAACAAAAAATAATTGTTCTTCAATGGCGTTGCGCAGTTGAAAAGACAGAATCAAGAGCATCACTAAAACTACGAGCACATGCTTTGCTTGTTACAAATAACACTGGCTCGTTACATTTTTCGCGGAAAATTTACTCCCTCCCCCCCACCTAGCCCCTTCTCCTCCCCGTACTAGACCGGTAAAAGATTTACGTTGGTTTCTTGTGCGATGTCTGGTGACCCGATTTAACACCTTTGCGCTGTTCCCATACATATAAATATATGTATATAAATTTTAAATGTACTAGATTTAAAAAGGTACGGAAAATCAAAGAAACATAGATACAAAATGAAATTGTGAAACGTCAAAAGAACATGTGCAATGAATTTTTATGTAGAAATTACAAGATTCCTCATAATTATTTATTGATATCATTTTTTATGCTTGTGGCATTGTTTCGATATCTTGATGTTTTCACCATGACTTTGAGTGTCAAATTCATTTTTGAATTACTTCCATCTACAGGTAAATTGTTCGTATTACGACACCGCGACTGTATTTCATCCGGCAGAGGATACATAAGGCTCGAGAATCATGCGAAACAAAATCATTCCCGACTTGGCAATATTTTGTACTCGTCTTTACTTCCTCTTTCTGTTTCTATTTGATAGCACGTCCCGTTTTTCCAGTTTTTCTAGATTTTTTTTTATTTCCGCCATTTTTACGGTTTAATTACGTCCGCTCTGGATTCTCTGCGTTTTGATTGCAGATCGGAATGTACGAATAAAAAAAATAGTGTGATCGCGAGTCACACACACGATTCGATAAGGTGAATTTGCCGTTGAATTTTTTTGACATTACGCGCGAAAATTTTGTGACGATATTAGCCGTGAAATGTACATGAAATCTTGAACATAAAATCGCGTATAATGTGTAGAATATTATAATCTAGAATATCGTAAATATTTCAAAAAGACGAAGATCTAGAATATCGTAAATATTTTTATGATGACAACTCCTTCAACATTCAATACAATAAACATTATGTTATGATAGATGGTAGATAAATAATTGAAAATATTTAATATTTTCTTCATAACTTGCCGCATGAAAAAAAACGTTGCTACAATTACGCAATCAAACATTCCTAGAGGTTCCTGTCAATTCCACAGTCTCCTTAGAAATCGTTTATAAATTTTTATAATTGCATCATAGGTTTTCAAGGCAGAAGATATTTTTCATTGCTTGGAATGCGTGTACGATTGGCTGGTAAAAAAATTCTGAAATGATTTCTTGAGGTCGTTTATAATCGAACGTTCATAAAGGTTTTAAAAAATATAATAAAAATAAACATTGAAAATTTCAAAGAAATGTATTTTAGGATCGCGATGCTATTGTAGAACAAAACTTTCTAAAACTTCGCTTAAAAAAAAAGAGAACGAGCCTAAAATACACATTCCAAAACAAACGAACCCAAAGTTTTTAACTACTGTCAAATTTTTGTTCCCAAATTTGTGCTGGAAAATAGAGATTATTCAAGTAGCTTGAACCTCCTCTCACCAGAAATTCGATAAAGTGAAACTTTTCTTTACGTCCGAACCCTTAAACGTATACGAGGCAAGAGCAAAATGCCATATTCACCAACATACCGGCGAGTACAGTTTCATGAAAATGATCAAGTTATATTAACACGAGATGTGCTGAATAATGGAACCGCTTTCGTAAATTATGGGCGATATGGTGGAGTCCGCAATGTAGTTGCTCGACCACATATAGTGGCATCGTTGTACTGTTTAGAAAGCACTATCGTAGTAACTACTACATAGAATACAATTTACGGTGAATATTCTTCATTAAATTGTAATTCATTAATTACGGTGGAAAAAGATTCAATATATTTGATAAAAATTGTATTAGTTCGCAGAAAAAAAAATAGTTGCACAGAACTTGTTCATAAATCATAGGCAGCCACACACAATGTTGGGATCTTAATTCAATCTCAATTTTAATAAATGATATTTGAGTTTTCTCAATAACTATATTTTCAATTTTGTTGCATTATCAATTGTTGTGTTCATTACAATTCTGACTTGAATTGTTGACCGCGATGACTTTGAAATTAGTTGGCTAATTAAATTGAAATTTCTCATCATCCTCAGAAGAGGAAAAAGTGCTTAAGTGGAATTTGAATCTTTGTGTCCTTAATTTTGTCCTTAATGACTCCCCAAAAATAACGAAAAATCGTTAGGAAAACCCTTTGAAGAGACCCTTAATCGATATAGTTTCAAATTAATTGTCCAGAATTCGATCTGTTTTTTAATCGTGCAATGACCCTTCGGCTATAATATATACAGAGTTGATTACACGGTGACTTTTCAAACGTTTGTTTCTCTAGCATAATTCCACGGATTGTAATTAATTACGGATAAATTTGAAACCTCGAAATTAATCCCAATGAATGCTCATTATTGAATACGGAACTAAAATTGACTTTGAAACAAAATCCGGAAAAAAAGGTAAATTGTATGGCTAAGAAGATTCGCACCAGTGTGCACGTGAACGGTAAAAAAAATATATGCCGCTACTATTTTTCATCATAATTAGCCAACTGAAATCGAAAAAAATGAAATTAAAAATTATGTTAGTATGATTGATTTAAAAAATCTTACCGGCACCAATAAGCAGGCAAGCAGCCGCCGCCAGAACGGTCCAACCAACAAACATTGCGCTACATCAGCCAACGTTTTTTCTCAATAAACTTCGATCCTCTTGTTGACACTGCGTGTCTACAGTAAAGAGAAGGCCTCGTCGACACACTTCTCGCGATACGAGTCACCTGCCAGCGATTTTTTACTCCGTACAAATTTTCGTCACTCGAACGATCCAGGATTATTTTCGATGAGATTAACTTATGGACCAAATGGTCTCAAAAAATACGAATTTTTCACCATTTCGATATTTTTTCGACACTTTCGAAAGAAAAAACAACAGTCTCTCACAAACTCTCGTATTAAGTTTATAAATCGATGTATTTAATCCGAACAAATAATTTATAAGTTCCGATTTACTCGATTTAAACCGTTCGACTAGTGGATTGTCATTTTATAAATGGAAGAAAAAACCTGACGCGAGAAACGTCGCTCTTTCGATGCTTCAAAAAATGAAGGATTAATTATTTTTTTTAATTAGCGAATTGAATAAATGTAACTCATTATTCAGTATCGACGTGATCGACGAGCGTGACCCCGAAGCGTCTCCCATGGCACGTGCTTCCTACCTCAAATTTTTCTACATCGACAAAACTGGAGTATGCCAAGTGACCGATTAAAATCCGAGTGCGAGGATAAGCCAATATTGATTAATTATTACATTTAACCCATTGAGTACTTCGGTTATTTTGAAAAGTCTATGATTCAAAACTCGTTTATATATGTATTTTCGTTGGAGTTTAACGACACTAGAAATGACCGCGTTTTTCCGGGGAAACTATGTTCACTGGTCGCGAGTTTTCATGCGCGAAACGTCGTTGGTTCGCGCGTTGAAATCACCAAACATTTTTATTTTCACCGACCGCGATCCATTCGTGTTTATCTTCTTATCAACGCGAATCCACTCGTTTCAATTTGATTGCAAATTTTTGTGGCAGCGCAAAAAAAACACACACTTCGATTAATTCCGCATAAATACGCGACTTTCAAAACACAAAAGTCAAGCTTATTCGGAGAATCGAAAGACCCGGCTTGAGCTGAGCAGCGGCTCGCGAGCGACTAACTCCATCGACAGTACACAGCCATGGCCGCCGTGCTTCAGTGCTCGGTGCCCCGGCCACTCCACATAAGAACCTTCACTTTCCGTTCGTTCCCCATTCTTACGACCAACTTGACGTTGCCATTGGTCGAGTATCCTCGAGTTTGTCTTATTTTTCATATCGCATATCTTTTTAAATGTACACTGCATCCGACAGTCGATATCATCAATGACTTTTGTGGCGCAGCAGCCATTTTTGTGTATTAAATCGGAAGAATTTTGGATTCACAGAAAAAAAGACGTTGAAAAAATGCAAAGGCATTGCGGCGTATGTCAGAACAAATAATAGTGGATATCATTTGTACACGAACTTCTATCCCCGTTAAATTTATATCTTAAAACAGTTTCTTAACCTCGGTTTTTCCATATGACGTCAACGATGCATGATGTAACGCCGAGAGAATTAAAATGCGGAGGCAAACCGGATCTAGGAAGAGTCTGCTCGGATATTATTGATATTATGTTTCGCTTTAAGTCGAATTTGTTATTATTTCCCCGATTATCACCGCACAATTCATTATAATTATTTCAATTATTTTTTAATTCGTGGTTGTTAATGATTTTTAAGATTATGGTTGGTTATAATAATGGTGGAAAGAATTTTTTTTATGAATTCCTGTTTGGGTTCATTATTTAAGACATTACTTTCCAACGTATTTTTATTGCGTGCATATCAGACGTGCTATCTCGTAAACAATCACGGTTGCATTGTGATATCTAGATGTTTTAGTGTTAATAATTTTTGTGTAATTCTTCGGACCATAGCGTTCGCTACACTGTTACTATGAAATGCGGAAGCATAATTTTGGTTAATAGAAAAATGTATGAATACCACTATTTTCGTTATCATCGAAGCATTTTCGACCGAGGTTATTATCCGTTTTTATCAAGAAAGTGACTTCAACATGCACGGGCATTTAAGGGATTTCTTTAATCGAGCCCGGATCAACGTGAAATGTCGTGAAATCACAAGCAGTCTACGAACAACTTCACTTCCCATGTGCTCTGCGCCGCGGTTTCGAACATAACCTTTAAGTTGGTTCCAACAACAAACACAAGTTCGAGCACGAGATTTTTAATTGGGATTGTCTTAATGAATTGATAATAAACACTACTTCGGGACCATGTCGGCGCCAATCGGTACGTCAAAAAGTTGGAAAGAGCACAATCGTGAACATAAAGAGAAACGAAAGAAGTGGCGGGAAGAGAGGTTAATAAAGAAAGTGAAAAAGGAAGAATCAGCGAAGGAGGCGAACGAGGAGGCAGCGGAAGAGAACAAGAGAAACTCGGAAAAACCGGTGATTTCAACAGTGAGCATAGCGGTTCCGGGTTCGATACTGGACAATGCACAATCTGCTGAATTGCGTACATATCTAGCTGGACAGATCGCTCGGGCAGCATGCGTTTACAAAATCGACGAAGTTATAGTGTTCGACGACAAGGGTGAAATAACGGACAGCGAAAAAAAGAAAATACGTAAAGACGAATCTTTGGGCGAGGGAAGAGTGGCGTGTTTACAATTGGCAAGAATTTTACAATATTTGGAATGTCCTCAATATCTGAGGAAATATTTTTTTCCTTTGCACAAAGATTTGCAGTACGCAGGAGTTTTGAATCCACTCGATGCGCCCCATCATCTAAGACAGCAAGATTTTGCTTTGTTCCGTGAAGGTGTTGTCACTAACAAACCCATTAAGCCTGGAAAAGGCTCTCAAGTCAACGTAGGCTTGCTGAATGATGTTCATGTAGACAAAGTCTTAACCACCGGCCTCAGAGTCACTGTAAAAATGCCGGAAAACCAAGACAACGTGAAAAAACTCAAGGGCCGTGTAGTTTCGCCTTTAGCACCGAGATCCGAGACAGGGATTTACTGGGGATATTCCGTCAGATTGGCAGCCAACCTTACAGAGGTTTTCACCAAAAGTCCTTATCCAAAAGGCTATGACCTCACCGTAGGAACTTCCGACAAAGGTCAATCCGTAGATGATCTTGAGTCTCGCAGCTTAAGTTACAACCATGCCCTCATTGTCTTTGGTGGACTCTCTGGACTCGAAGCTGCTTTGGAACTCGACCCAAACCTGAATCTGGATGACCCTGCTCTTCTTTTTGACAAATACATCAATACTTGTCCACAGCAAGGCTCCAGAACCATACGCACAGAAGAAGCTATTCTTGTCAGTCTATCAGAACTTAGAACTAAATTCCACCCCAATAATCCACCTCTCTCGCATCCACAATTTCTTTCGGTATCCCCTAGTGATCAGAATACCAAAACTATGAAAAATGATGACAATAATGGCACAGTAGAGAAAATGTATGACTCGGACTCGAGTGCTTCGAAGGAACATTGAAATAAATAAAGTTGGAAAAGTGGCACGAGTAAAAAGCAAAGATATTTTTCTACATCTTTTTTTGTACACTAATTACATTGCCCAAATATGTAAACAAAATAAGGTTCGAAGCTAATAAAACTCAGGCATTCCTATCGTACTTTCATTACGAGTTTTTTCCATTTTCTCTGAGGAATGAGGAGCAAATATGAAGCTTTCTGAAAATTGCTTGATTCAGTTACTTTGTAATTTTTTTTTTCCAGAGTTCTATCCATAAAAATTGATGGAGGTGACCGATAGCACTTGGAATAAAATTTCACTGGTTCAGCACTTTTATAAGAATAATTACATTTAGAAAAGTATTGTGTACAAATGGTGTATCGCAATGATGATGTACAAAAATTACATTTGTATTATTATTTCTCGATACAACTATTTACAGTGTCCCTCAAACTCCTGATCACTTTGCCTGGTTCGTCCGAACCTGTCACCGCGGTTCCTGACACAATCATGTTGGCTCCAGCCTGGAAAGAAAAGTTATTTTGTGTTACAATGCTTCCAATGGTTACGTGAGTTCAACTAAACATTTCCTTTTTACTTGGGCACAGGCTTGAATTGTGTTCGGTCCCACGCCACCATCAACCTCGATGTCTAAGGTGGGATAATTTTTTCTCAACCACGCAACCTTCTCCATCATTGATTGCATGAATTTTTGGCCACCAAATCCTGGCTCCACTGTCATTACGAGAACCATGTCAGCTTGATCGACATAATCAACTACGACATCCACTGGCGTACCAGGCTTAAGTGCAACCCCTACCTACGTTGTAGAAAATATTAAAAATTGAGTTTCTTTTTCAAACTACTTTTCGTTACTTGGTTTTGTTGACAGAAGTATGGTTGAATTTTCAGAAATAGTTATGTTTTTGTTATCATTTTAAACGATGCACAAACGAATTTTGTTTCTGATTTTACATGATCTTCCCAAGTATTTACTGTACCATCGCAAAATTCTTTCTATTCAAATTACCTGCATTCCTGCCTCTCTCACTTTTCTGCATAACAATGGCACATCCTTGACTGGCTCTACATGAAAAGTATATTGATTCACACCCGCATCAGCCATGGGCTCTATCCACTGGTGAAACATAAAACGTAATAACGTTGATTATTATCAAATCGGAAAATACATTTTTCTGATGCTGCTGCTTGATAGGGAAATGAGTTATACTTCATGCCAATGAACGAAGATTTTCTAAACAATCGCAAACGTAAAAAGCATTCAATTTTGCGTCCTTTCTTTTTCAGGTAAACCTCAAATCGCGAGTAACGAAATAATTAGCTATTTTGATCGCGAGATTTTTGGATAGTTCATTTCGAAATGATTGAAACAACATTTATTGACGTTGTTCATACAATTTGCTGCATCGATTTCCGCAACAGTATAAAAAAAGTTTCATCGTCATTGAAAATCGATGTGGGGGGATAATAAAATGGAAGGGCCTCTGAAAGGACAATGAGCCACGAAAGTTTCGAATACAAAAGAATTATTGCTAATTTTCAAGAAAAATCGTGGAACACAGAATCGATTGCCATGACGAGTTACTTTTTAAACGTGACAATTTTGAAGTTAGCTACTGACGGATAAAAACATCTGTGATGAATCTGATTGAAACTCTTTAAATAATATTGGTTTTAAATAAATGACTCGCAATAACTTGGGTCCACAACGAAAAAGTGTGCTTTAGATCGAGCGATTGAAAGAAATATTGTTTAGAAAAATGAAACAATTTTAGGGCAAAGCTACAGATAAACACCTGTTCAGGATTCGAAACCATCATGTGGGTCTCAAAAAAAGCATTTTTTATCTTGTTCCTTAAGCACTTGACGATAGGATGTCCAAAAGTGAGGTTAGGCACAAAGTGGCCGTCCATGACATCGAGATGAAGATAATCAGCACCATTATCAACTAATCGTTGGGATTCCTCGTAAAGTTGAGCTAAATCAGCATTCAGGATGGACGGTCCGATTTTGGCACTCAAAGTTTTCGCCATATTTTTGTGGAGTGTTTTTAGCACGTCACTTTAATGAAATATAGGTCGAAAATGTTTGTCGGAAAACACGTGGAAAAAGCTTATTTTATATGACGAAAAAATGCAATATTTTATGAGACTAATCCAACTAATAATTGAAAGATTGAAAGATATCCTCAAATGTACTGAAACAGCGATTTTTTAGTCAGACTAGAGTGCATATATGATAGGATTAAAAGTAAAAGCTCATGTGGTGTGATAATGTTTGAAACCACGTGGTACGTAGTCATTTCGTCGCCATTTGCCAAACGTATGCATGAGTGTCTGGGTGGCCTGGGCCGCTGGGCGCACTGTACAATAATCGATGAATTGTTATCTATTTTAATTTTGGCATTATCAACCATTTTGAGTTGCCAATAATTCTAGAAAACGACGTTTTAAGTATGCAACTCGCAATCTAAATACAGTAATACGATTGTTCTTGCGGTAATCGCACATCGCATTTGCGGAAATTTGTGATCCCGCCGTAAATTTCAAGGTTGCAAAGAGGGCGCAAACGTCTGAAGTACAATTTACGTTTCTACAGCCAATGAAAAGCGAGAACTAGTAGGTTTTTGTTCCCGGCACTGCACTGGCTTGGTCCAGTCCGTCAAGTGTCTGGCAAGCATCAAGACCTCCGTTATTGCTCTCGAAACAGTCGCCATTTGTATTGCATACGAAAATTGTTGTGAAAAAATTAAATAAATCATGAAATATATTTTGGTTACGGGAGGCGTGATAAGCGGCGTTGGTAAAGGTGTCATTGCAAGCTCTTTCGGTACCATTCTAAAACACTGTGGCATTCATGTGACATCTATCAAGATCGATCCGTACATAAATATAGACGCAGGCACTTTTTCACCGTACGAACACGGTAAGATTTGCGCAGTTGAACGTCGTGTTGAAAAAAAATCTCGACGAATTCTTCTTTTTTACTCATTTTTTTTTCAAAGCATCGTATCATTTGACCTTGCATAAATTATTGGAATTATCGTCGTCGACGGCCATGTGGTTTTAGGAGCCATTTTGTGCGTCTGGCGCGTAGCGCGATGTTTCAATACGTACCAACATTTTCTGGCGCCCGTTAGTGTCGCATCTTTCTGCCACCCCATTGGTTTGAAAAAAGCTGTACGAACATTGCTCTTGACCAATCTAATGCCGTTTAAAGGCGTTCGGCTTAGTTTCATGGAGTACCGCGACAACGTTTTTTCCACCAGTCACATGGTTTTGTAACAGACGCGGACAATTCAAACTTTCCATATTAACTCGTTACTTTTCCAAAGAAAATAGTTTTTTTTTCTCATCAAAATGTCTTTAATCTTTATTATGGTTCAGGGCTCTTGTTGACTGCATTTGAAGTATTATTGCCATGCAATTTTTCGACCACGTCCTATTGAATATTGAAATTTTATTCAAATTTTCAGTGATAACAAATTTGAAAAAAAAAACTTCTATGAACTTTGTAGCGTATTTAGGATTTATTATCATTGATTTGATGTATTTTTATTAATTTTCGAGCACTCAAAAATATTTATGATAAAAATCACTTTTCTTCGTGTAAAAATTTATTCGGGGTGATTTTGAACTTTTATTGAAATGGGATTCGTTCGAATTCAGGACGAATTCGCGACTATAGATGCCTCGAAGTTATTTTGAATATGAGTTATTAAAAAAATAATTCAATACGATTTCGTCGAGAAAGGAAAAATTACGCGTTTTCGAACATAATTTCTTCGGAAATGTTTTATTTATGAAAACAAAATAATTTAGGAGAAGTATACGTCCTCGACGATGGTGGCGAAGTCGATCTCGATCTTGGAAACTACGAACGTTTCCTTGACGTCACACTTCATCGGGATAACAATATAACAACGGGAAAAATTTATCAGAGCGTTATAACGAAAGAGAGACAAGGGGATTATCTGGGAAAGACAGTTCAAGGTAGAGAAAAGAAAAGATACTACACAAAACATATTATTTACGAAAGACGTAACAGGGTACGATAATAAGTTTTATTTTCTAAACAGTTATACCTCACATTACTGACGCTATACAAGAATGGGTTGAAAGAGTCTCCACTCAACCCGTAACGGAAGACGGTGACAAGCCAGTGGTAATTCATCTTAATATCAAAATACAAAAACAATGTCTCTTTAAACAGTAATCTCGCCAAAGACGTTTTCTACAGAATTTTTTTCGAATTTTGACGACACATTCAAGGCTGTTTTATAAAACTACGTGCAATATTTCGAAAGGGTTCAACATTCCGTATTCGATATAATGGAAATCAAAGAAAAATTCAGATTTCTCGGAATATTCCGTAAAAAAAAGGAACATATGACGAAATTTGTGTAAAAAGAAAAAAAAAAATTTGACTATTTGAAAGATAGAAGATATAAAGACTAATATTATTAAATTATTTCGCAAGTTTTCTAAAATCAAACTAAAAGTGTACCTTTGAACGCGACTGTGGCGAGACACTCCCTTAGGGATATTTAGACATACATTCTCAGCCAATTTCATTCCCTCAGAATTTCGGTACTCTGATGATTTTTCAATAATTTTACAAATTTATCCATCCCTGAGGTGGAACGAATATGATTTTCTAATCCTTGTAACACCCAAATATTACGAAGATGTTTTTATTTTCGTATCGAAAGGAAATTCTGATGAAATGATAATAAAATATTTGGCAGAGAATTATATGTGAAAAATTGACAAACCTCGTAATACAAGTTGTTCGAAAATTCTAATAACTTTGCAACCAGGTATGCATCATCGAGCTGGGTGGCACGATAGGAGATATCGAGGGAATGCCTTACGTCGAGGCTTTCAGACAGTTTCAGTTCCGAGTGAAAAAGGAAAACTTTTGCTGTGCCCACGTGTCCCTAGTACCACAGGTTCGTTGAAAAAATAAAAAAAAGGACGATAACACAGTTTTCTAAAGTCTCACTTCATTTTTGTAATTCCTCGAAAATAATACATGATTTTTTTTTGATCGTTCAAAACATATAAAAAAATCCAGAGGAATGAAAGAATAAAATAAATTCTGAATTTCAGCCACGTTCGACGGGAGAGCCGAAGACGAAGCCAACGCAAGCGAGTGTCAGAGAGTTACGAGGTTTTGGTCTCTCCCCCGATCTCATAGTTTGCCGATCGGAAAATCCGATTGGGGAAACAGTGAAGGAGAAAATTTCCAATTTTTGTCACGTTGCACCCGAGCAGGTACATTCTTCAAGCCAGTAGAAAACAATTGATGGAAAACTTATGAAAAAAAAAAGAATCAACGGAAAGTTTACAACAATCTTTATTTCCATTTTTAGGTTCTTACCATCCACGATTTATCATCGATCTATAGAGTACCTTTGCTGATGGAGAGTCAGGGCATCATTGAATTTTTGAATGACAGACTTCAATTGAACATCAGTATGCCAAGGCCACGTCCATTCATGAAGAAATGGCGTGATCTCGCCGAACGTATAGAACATCTTCGTAAAGATGTGAATATTGCACTGGTAGGAAAGTACACAAAACTGGAGGATTCCTACGCCTCAGTGAGAAAAGCTCTTCAACATTCTTCCATCCAAGTCGGCTATTCATTGAATTTAACGGTGAGCACAGTAGACATTTTATTCAAATTTTTATCGTCACAAATCAACGTAATTTCGATATTTGTTTCATACTTTCTTGTAAGAATGATCCACTAAGTAAATTGTTGGAAGTACTCAAAACTGGAAAAAGAACTACCAAATTGATGAATTTTGTTCTGCAATATCTTAAAATACGATCAAGCAGTAATTCAACACCCGAGATCGCTCGGTGATAACATCTTTTGTTTATGCATTTTTTAACGATTTCCCTTAGACTTCGTTCTTTAATTGATGGAAAAAATGAATATTTTTTATCAATTTCAGTACATCGAGGCTGCGAATCTTGAACAAGAAACAAAACAAAACGATCCCGTTTTGTATCACGAGGCGTGGCAGCAGCTCTGCAAAAGCGAGTGAGTGATTTATTTATTCACTGTATATAGCTTTATCCGATGATAATCGTTTAATATATTTATTAATTTTCAATTACGACGTTGATTTAAAAAGTGGGTTATCTTTGAAATGAGCCCGAATCAAAAATTGTACGAGCTAAAATGAACATTGTATTTCGTTGTTAAATAAAAATATGACGGTTCCATCCTTTCAGTGGCGTCATTGTACCCGGTGGTTTTGGTACTCGTGGTATCGAGGGTAAGATCGCGGCGTGTAAATGGTGCAGAACCAAAAAGAAGCCGTTCCTTGGTATATGTTTGGGTCTTCAGATGGCTGTGATCGAATTTGCTCGCAACGTTTTGGGTCTCGAAGGAGCAAACAGCACTGAAATCGATCCTGAATCAGCGTATCCGATTGTGATTGATATGCCGGAGCACACTCAAGGTCAAATGGGTGGAACGATGCGACTCGGCAAACGATATACACGTTTCCGAACCGAGGATTCGATCATGAGTTAGTTCATCTTAATTTAATTGATACCATTTTTTCTGCTTATTGAATACTTGAAAAATGCAATATTTCGTTTTATTTTATTGAAATATTAATTTACTTTAAAAAGTAGGCAGCAGAAAGTCTGAGAAAATTTAGAAAACAAAGCTGCTGCATATCGAAGAAGAATTGAATGAACCTTGAGAAGTGTTTGCATTGAAATTTTTTTACTTTTTTTCAGAACGTCTTTATGGAAACGTTGAGGGTGTGGAGGAGAGACATCGCCACAGATACGAGGTTAATCCTGAATATGTCACGGACTTGGAGGCTTCTGGCTTGAGATTCGTTGGTACGACTTGTTCAAGCAATTTTTCCAAACCTTACATAGAAAAAAAAAACAAATTATTTCCCAACCATCTACCACAAACTTTCATTTAACTCGAAACTCTGGAATGACTGATTAAATAATTGTCATTTGAAAATTAGGTCACGATGACGAGGGTCAACGTATGGAGATAATAGAGTTGGACGATCATCCATACTACGTTGCGACGCAATATCATCCCGAATATTTGTCCAGACCGTTAAATCCTTCGCCACCGTTTCTCGGACTCATTCTCGCGAGCGTTGGCAAATTAAAATCTTATTTGGCCAGAGGTTGCAGACTTTCACCTCGTCAAATGAGCGACAACGATTCTGGTGAGCAAAACTATTTTGTTTCCGAGAAATAAAGAACTTACACTAATCCCATTCTTACAGAACTAAAAATATATATATATATCTATATTTTGTAGTAATCTTTGTCGAAATAATCAAAATTGATTCAAATTACCACGGTAAATTTTATCAGTACCTGTAAACGTATTTATCGACAGTGTCATATTTAAAGAATTTCTTTTTCATCAGTGAAGTACTGTCAATGAGCCATTGAAAGACTTACAATTAATCAAAACACAGTTAATGGGTTTTCAGAATGCGATTTTTTCAATAAAAATATTAATTTAATAGACTAACAACAATTAAATTGAATTAATGAACGCGCACTTGCTTTGTAAATGCAATTTTTTCTGTAGGGTTTAACGTTTCTCAATTTCAGACGAGGAGTATGTTAAAGTGAAGCCCAAAACGCAACCTTTGCTCAATTCGAAGAATCAAGAAACAAAAGAAGCACCATGAATTTATTCACGCAAGTGGATATATGCAAATATACACATTGATAAATAAGGCCATATGATAATACGATGTATAGTTTTAAATTACCATTTTAAAATGTTTATGGTTACGAAATATGAGTTATATCGTCAGTGGTTACTTGAGACAACGCGATACTCGTGATGGTTTTGTGTTTGCAAGTCTCACTGGTTGTTTACTTCACGTTGAATCATGCCTAACTCTTTCGAGTTTTTATACTTGAATTGCTTTCTACCGATTTGTACATTTTTCACCATTACCGAATACGTTCAAAATTAGCATTTTTTTTTGTATAGATGAACTGATTATTTTTTTATCATTAGCCCATTTGTGGTGTGATTTTCGAAATTCACCTCCATTCCGTGTACACGTAAAGTTGTACTTAAAAAGTCACTAATTAGACGGTAAATATTTGCTTTAAATGAGACCTCCTTTTCTTTCTCTTTTTTGTGAGTAATTTGATTGATTTTTCGATCGTCCCTGAGTTTTCGACGCGTCTTGCATGGGAAATTTTCTTGAATAAGGTCTAGACGATGGAAAAGGAATATGTTTTTTTAAATTGAAAAGCTCTCAATTCAATCTTGCAGCTTGGGTTGTATTCAATAATGCACAAATTCGTAGGAACTAGGCCATTTTTATCGATGAAATAACTTCTGGTTATTTTCTCATTGTTTTTTAACGAAAAGACGAAGAAAAGGGATAATTTTATGAAAGGCGATGTTTTCTATATTTATACGAAAGACGGTCGTTGACACGACAAATTTGACTGGAAAATGCACAGAGTAATTTTGCGCGCTTCAGATAGTTTGCGAACGACAACGGTATATTATTATTTTTTTATCCATTTTTGTCAGAAACCGTTTAAAATGATTCAAAAAAATGTCAAGTCCTCGATACAATCCTGTAACTTCTAATAACTCGTAATAAAGATTTGTAAGACGATCGAATCACTTTAGCTTCATTGCTAATGAAAAATGATCCTGAGATCGTGTCAAATTCTTCAGAATTTTACATTTTGTAATTTGGTACCACCGTCTTTTGTTCAGAAATGAGAAAAAGTACTTATCTCGTGAATAAGAAAATTGACGATTTGCATAATTCATCCAATTTCCAAACTCGTGTTTTGCTCCAATATCTTAATTAAAGGCTCTATCATATTTTCGTTCATCAAAATAGCAAGTATTTGCTTTTAAACTGCCCCTATTTTAACCGTTCGAATCTCGATAACGATCTGTCGAAAGGCACATCTGGAAAGATTACTCGAATCCACCGTTCATTATTACTTTTTTTTTGCTAGCTGCTTGAATTTTTATATTTCACTCCAAGTATCTATTGGTCTTGTCAAGATGTTTAACGCATACGTTCCCAGCCAGAGTTTTGTTTTATTAGTTTCGGTACTTGTATCGATTCGATTAAAATCCGAGTACGAATTAGTCGTTTCTGTTAGTTTATGAACACTGACTTAGACTAATAGCACCAAAATGTCATTAACGAAATTTTTGAACCAATTTGAGAAAAAAACAGTTCTGATTATGATTAGAAATAATAATTACGGAATTTTACAACTAAAAATTATTACTTGGCTGGGATAGGATTAATCGTTCGATACTTAATCAAATGCTCCAGTCATAACTGGCATCCATTTTGAATCTTCTGATGTACAAGTATACGTGTTAATTAATCTGTAAAACAAACAAAAATGTATCGATGTAAATAAGAGAATAAAATAAAAACAACAAGAAAAATGAGAAATTAAACTGCGAAGTCTGGAATGTATCAGAATTCTGTACACGTTTATTTGCTCCCTCATCTCTTTTTTTCCTCTGGGTACAAAATAATCATGTCTGTTTTTTTAGTTCATTGTACAAAAGTCACGTATATATTATATATACATTCTCAGTATTACAAGTGTTTGTTTCTCTCAAACCATAATTATCTGTGGATTTCGCTTCTTATGTAATCCACACTGTGATTTGGAGAGAGCTCTGCTGTCCTTTACAATTTACCAAATAGAAAATTTTATCTCTCCGTTTTTATTATCTAATTACGATAATGAAGATTCATACGCACGCGATATGAGTTAATCAAATTTAAACACATATTTGAAAAATATTGAGTCTTGAGAACGAATTTTCTATCGATTGCAAAATGGTTCGAGACTGTGAAGCTCTCTCCTTCAAAAAAACTAAGATCATGTGTAGTGGCAGGGATAGAACTAAAAAATACAAGTTGCAAATTCAAATTAAATCATTAAAAATAAAACAATTGCAAAAAAAAAAGTAAAAAATATTTCGCAAAATGCAGTTTGGACGGTAAAAGTTACGACTAATACTGTGTAAGTAAATAAAAAATCAAACAAAAAAACAAAAATACACACTCGCACATGTGCCAAGGAGATTCTTTTGTACATGTAAATATGGACACACTCATCAACCTTTGGCTCTCTGGTCTTTATCGTTCTTTTTTGCATACTTTTTATCTAGGAGTTCGTTCGTGAAATGGATGAAATCATAATTCCATTTTCGAATAAAAAATATATTATTATACTTGTGATAACTCGTTTTTTTTCTTTGAGTAACGTGTTCAGTCGTTCTCAAATAATATCGAGCGAAAGATTTAAAAAAGTACATACTACCCTTGTTAATTGGCACTAAATTCTAATTCTTAAAAGAAAATTTATTGATTGCGGGTGAAAAAAGCTGTATTATTCATTGAAAATTCGGTCCAGAATTTCATGACAACAAATTATTTTGTTTTTGTTATTTGCAGGATGATCGTTTGTTTCCTTTTTAGACTTTATATACACAAATGACGAATTATCAGATCAGAAAATCCGCACGCCTTCTGAGTCGGTGAATTAAAACTTTGCTCATGTAATTTGACCGAATCTTCTGAATTTCAAATGTAGAATGCATGTAACTTGTTTCGTGAGAGTTTTCGTTCATGTATTGTATTCAAAAAAAAGTAAAAATAACATTAAAACGACAAGAGTCGTTTTTGCTTCAAGCTGCTTCGGTGAATTAGAAATTACGCTGAGATTCAATTATTACAAGCTCTCTGGCTCGCGAGACTCGCCAGTTTTATGACTTTGGTGAAAAAAAAACTTTCGTTTTTCGTTTATAAATCACGTTAAAAAAAAATAAACAACAATAAAACAAATTTCACAAAATTCGAAAAAACAAAACGTCCAACGTTTGTTTTTTTGTTTTTTTTAAGAGTTTCACGTAATACGAAACCCGAATACAGGAAGTTTTCGCAATGTTTAAATTAACTTGAATCCGTAATTTGTTATTATCGTTGGAAAATAAGCAAAAATAAAAAATTCAATTCTTTCCCCCCACGGAAGAAATTATTGCTAAATAATTAGTGTCCACTCGGACTGTCTTCAAGTTTCGTTTTTATTGGAATTGTTTCGAGCTTGAATTTCAATTGGAAAAAGTGTTGAGTTGCCTTTAATTTTGTTTAAATTAAATTTTGCAACTCTCATCGGGTTATTATGGCTTGTATGGTCCCAACTTTTTTGAATTCTAGGAAACGATGATAGGAAAGTCATCCAATTGGATATGGAAAAAAACCTATCGGTACTTGCAATATGTTTCAAAAATTATGACAACATATTGGAATCTAACATTTTTCCGTGAGGGTACATTCGATGAAAACTTTTAAAAAGTCTTTTTTTTCGCGTCTTTTTATTATGTTCTTGTATTAGTTTTTTTTTGGTTTTTGGTAATTAGATAAACCACTCTTTTCGTTTTTGAACTTGATGTCCGGTGGTGGAGTGAACAACAGCGGAATCAGGATCGAGGGCAACTTCGGCACCTTTGTCCTCTTGAGTAAGATATTCGCCTTTGTGTCTGGACATGTATCGTCCAATGAGGATGGCCATGATGATGAGGGCGATGAGAATGACCGCGAGAACGCTGCCGAGAATGGCGGTATCGGTTTCGTTGTAAGCAGATCTCAAGATATCTTCATCGACGCGTGGAGGCGGTCGAGTTTCAACGATATTTGGCGGATGGGTGACGGGTTCGACACCACAAAAATCTTCGAATACCGGTGAGCCAAGAGATCTTACATTGGGTGGTCCATCCTCTTGGAATAATAACTTTAACGGATAAATATCGTCAAACTCGACCCTTGAAATGCATCCGATGAAGCCATCGGACTTAGTGTCGTTTTTCCCAATATACATGTATTGTATATTATTAAATTGAGCATCCGCCGATTCTTTGATATTGAAGTTGAATTCCTTCTCCTCGTAATTGTCAACTTGCATTACAAGCGTTGCTCCTGAATTTTTACGGCTAATCCGAAGGTCGTGATATTGGCCCAGGCCAAAATGCTTCGATGGAAATATGACTTCTTGCCTCTCGAATCCAAAATCAAAAACTACCCTCAAATGACCACTGTTCGAGACCATTATCGTCATATACTCGCCAGATATGTTGGAAAACAGACCTAACAAGAATCCTCGTGGACTCGTCGTCGTAAATCCAACCCGAATTTTTTCCGCTATCGTCGAACGCCAACTTCCCATGAAGTCGTATTTTATCATCGAACTTTGTTGCATGTTTACTCCGATTTCTATTTGAAAAAGAATATTTTTGATCAACCGATATTATTATTTTCTACATCTTCAGAATCATCGATTTATTTTCGAATGTATCAACTTTTTGTTTCTTTTAAACTCACCATCGGCGCATATCGGTCCTTTGAAGGCGGTCCAACGACAATCGCAACTGTAAGAATCGTATCCTTCGAGACAGGTGCCATTGTTCAAACAAGGACTGCTTTCGCAACGTCCAGTGCATCCTTCGCTCACACCATAGAGACCACGTCTTGCATATTGCCTGAGATCTTGTAGTTGTCCATTGAGCAATAAGCCACGAATACAACCCACGAAACCATCACGATATTGCGTCGTGCCACCAACCACAAAATCAGAAGTTAAATGAAGAGCTCGTACTGGTCCTGGTGGTTCCCGTATTTGATTTTTCAGAGCGCCATCAATTACGATACGAGCTTCTTTTCGATTTCTCTCAACCGATACAGTATGCCAGGTGTTGTCGGCCAAATCGTAAGAAGTTTGAACGCTCACTGTGTTCGAGCCATCACCAGCTTGATACTTGAATTGCATTTTATCGCTTGTCACGAGCGACACTTTAATCTCATCGGTTGGTCCAGTACTGTGTATCAACGTGGCGTCTCGAAGGGTCGTTTTGAATTCGAAATAAATATCACCGCTGTGACCCATATCGAAGGTCGGTAAATTTATCGTTGCGTCAGCCACACGGAAAGTTACTTCGTTGTTGAACAAATCTAATAATTAAAAAAAAAAATCATGAATATTTATTTGCAATTACGAGAAAAACAGTCCAAAGATATTGACAAATAACCATCTACTTTGTGATTACAGCTGTTTTTTGTATCTTTTATCGAAAAAATCTTTTCTGCCATCTTATTTTTCAATTATCTAATTATTTATTTGTGAATAAAACATAATAAATAGATAAAAATATTTATGAATACACGAATAGAATCAGTATTTAAAAAAATTATAGTAATGGATTTCCTCTTTCGCAAATATTCAATAATAATGTCCCAAGATGGATAATTTATAATTTCATTTTACCTGGGGTGAGCCAAGGTAATTCGAATCCTCGTGACAAATATACAGAATGCAAAGGAAAAGCGTAATTCCGAATTCATTTGTAATTCAGAAGTGGCATTTGTGCAGTTGAAAGAATGGAAAAAACGTTATTGCGAAACTAATTAAAAAATATGTCGTTTGAAAAGCTTTGAAATCAATATTTACCATCTCCCTCGCAGATGAGCGGTCCTACAGAGTAACGGCCCTCTTTTTCGTCGAGTGGCGTACCCGTGTCACCGAAATGTAATTCTTTAATCGGTAGATGTTGCTTTTCCGTTATATCTCCGCCATCTTCGAGCCAGCTCTCCAAACCGCTGTCACAGTTACACCATTTGGTTGGATCAGCACAACTGCCGAGCACTCCGCACTCGCATTTACGTGATCCGGGCAATGCACCGCCCCAATAATCCATACGTTGATTATGTCTGCTGACCCACCAGCCATTTGGCCGGAACTCTTCATTCTGATGGACTGTGAACGAGGGATTATGTATTCTTTAGAATTTATATCATATTGCAATTTTTTCAGGAACAAAGAACCTTTTTTTTTTTACTTTTCCAGTGTAGTAAAAAGATTAACGGAATTTTATGAGAAGCTTATGATCAAATTCAACACTTTTTTCAGTCAAGATTGTAAACTTGAGTGTAATTATATGTCACCTGGAGTATTGAAAAGACGGGAGTTTTTGCAAGCGTAATTGATTCGCTGGCGGCAATTGGTAGAGCGATTGAGTAGGGCTTCGATCTGATCAAAGTCTGCATCGTATTTTATGACTTGTACAAAACTGCCTGGCTCTTCAAAGCCATCTACAGGTGTAGAAATCTCGTTGCTGTGCCTAACAACCGTCATAACTCGATTGTCTGAGTAAAATTCACAGGTGACCGGGAATGGATCGAGGGGACCACTGCCATCGACGTCGATCATTATGTCGGCTCTTTGACTTACTGCGTTCATGTGTTTGTACGCTTCGCACGAAAGTGGATTTAGGGCTGCAAAGATTATGAAAAATTTTGTAAAAATGTCAAAACCGAACCGTACCGACGAACTCCGCAATGGAGCATCACTTCAAATAAAGAATCGTTTTTACGCACATGTGTGACAAAC
Organism: Campoletis sonorensis; assembly: GCA_013761285.1. Lineage (NCBI taxonomy): Eukaryota > Metazoa > Arthropoda > Insecta > Hymenoptera > Ichneumonidae > Campoletis > Campoletis sonorensis. Next base: position 1,815,003 of record JACEOJ010005895.1, on the reverse strand, counting down.
GGCTCCGGAATATCCAGTACCAGTACAGTTGCAGGTGAACTCATCAGAATTTTGTTTGCAAACACCAGAATGTTTACAAGGATTTGGATTGCAACGATCTAACATTTGACAAGCGTCAAAGACAATTTCATTGTCGCAACAATATTCATCTTTTTTCCAATCGGTCGGTAATTTGTAATTGCCATCGATGCTTATCATTCTCATGCAACCAACGAAACCCCGATTGGTGCCCATTCCGGTGATTCCACCCCCGATGAGATAAATCGGTCCGGTCAAAATTTCCAGAACACGCTTCGTTATCATCGGACGACCGTCGACGTTAAGAACCAAATGATTTTTCGATATTGACAGTATAACCTGATGCCATTTTCCTTCGTTGAATCTCTCGTTGAAATTATCCAATATCGTGCGTGGATTATCCTTCGTTTCAATCTCTACTTTGAGTTTACCATCTTCCAGGAACAGCTGTAAAAGAATCAGACGTTCAGGTATAGAAAAAATTGATTTTCTCATTATTTTTCTCGTTTTGATTATTTTCCTTGCTCGTTAATTTTTTGCCGAATTTCTTATTCAACTTCATCGGCTTGACGATACTATTTTTACTCTTTTGTTTTCTCCAATTCATTTTTTTTTACCTTGACGTGTCCCCGAGAAGTAAACTCGTGAAATAGTATAAGTCCTCGCTCTTCGTAGCTTCGGAAAGCGAGTGAAACATTCATGGAAGAGACACCATCGTATCCCTCGATACGCGCGTATGTCCGAGGTGTCAAAAATGTGACAGGTACTATGGGAGGCTCTGGACAATTTCTCATCGTATTAACACGATGGTAACGAAGATATTCTCCGGTATAATCGGCTTCGATTAAATCTCGTATCACACTCGTTTTATTCAGATAAAAGTTTTCTATACAACCAGTAAAATTTTGATTGACGACCAAGCCTTCTTGTTTGTTCGGAACACCACCGATGTACAGCTGAAACAATGAATTGAAAACGTAAGTTCAACTAATTTTCATCAGTTTAAATGTTTCTTGAATGAAATTGTGTTGTTATCGTTCAATATGTTATTAGAGCATTACAATGATGAATTACTCGCTCAAAATTAATTATTATCGATGAGATCACATTTGACAAATAATTATAAAATGATTTGAAATATTCGGCAATCATTTTAGTATTTTTTTCAGTAATAAATCAAACTCACCGCCCTGTTCAAATCGAGTCTGTGATATTCTCCCTTAATACGACCTTTTACCAAAACTCTGTCAACCGAAAAGGCAATGTCTTTTCGATTTCGGGATATCAGCACATCGTGCCACATATTATCGTCCAAAAGACTTCCCACCGAGAGACTGGTTGTTATTCCCGAGCCGAGATCAATATTCAGCAACATGCGATTGTCTCGCAGTTGAATGGCTATGAAGTCACCTTGAGTACCTCGAGAATAAAGGAGCACGCCATCGGCTGTGTTCGTCTTGAAGCGGAAACGAAGGGAGTGGCGATCGGTTTCGATCGGTTCTCTCATCAAATTCATTCGTACGAGTGACGACCCATTGAACGACAACACATCAGACACTGCAATTAAAATTCATCTAATTTTAATGATAGTTCTTTTTTTTCAAATACTTCTGGACTAAATTGCATAGATCCCGAAATAATGTTTTATCAAAATCGAGCTCTTATATTTTGTAAATCACGGTATCTGAATTCGTATAACTTTTTTTCAGGGCTCACCCTGTTCATAGAGATGCAAAATAATTGTAGGAATCAATAATATTTTGAATTTGGATTGAAAACTATGTTTTTGAATCATAACTTCAGTAACATTTTTATTTCGATAACTAAACAACCGATTTTATGATAATTGTCACAGATGATCTATAAACAAATATTTGCTCTTGGTTGAGCCATTTCATTTCTCAAGTTTAGAGTTTTTTCTCTGCCGAGTAAAAAAATAAAAAGGTATTTAGGCAAAATCTGATCTTGGTCATTGCAATCTCGGCCATTTTGCAAAAGATCCATTTGAAAAAATTCGGCTTTGACAAAGACTGCATTTTTTTGTCATCTTCACGAAAAAATGCTTTGTTTACATTTCGTCTAAAGATTATGATCGCAATCGTAGTCAACGTAAACGACATTTGATAAAAAAAATGTTTTACCAAAATTATCAATTATTTTAGGACAAAAGAAATAATTAACATTTACCCTATTTTCGGCAACTCTAAACGTATGGTAAGCCCTTCAATCTGGAAATTTACAACTAATCGAATTAACTCGATTTACTCGTGACGAGATTGTTTTCGACCGAAAGTTAAAACACGATATTTCCACTTGAAAATTACTTGATACGAATTTGAAAGACACGATAATTGGAATAAAAGAAAAAACAGAGAGTCAAAAACGTGAAAAAATTACCATAATCGCATCCATAAAGTTCAAGTCTCAAAGATATCCGATCCTGCCATCTGGTTGGATTGATTCTGATCCATTGGGCGATGATTGGTACTTCGAATTTGTTGAGTTTTATCGATTCCGCGTTGGTATTCCCTTTGAACATCTGTGGCGAAATATTTACACATTGAAAGACAAATCTCAGGGTTCAAACGCATATTGTATTTGTCTTGAAAACCAAGTATTGATCGTACTTTCACAAAATAATATTGTTAAATACTATGTAAATTTAACATGCAAATTATTTATAATTTTTATTCCATTTTTAATATTATTTTAAGCAAGGAGTGTTAAAGTGACGTCAAACTTGGTTAATTGTTTGTATAAATATTAAAAAGTGCGCATCGTATAACAATGTTAAAATAGCAAGACCATGTTAGTAAACGCGAAAAGAAAATTAGATCGATACACGACATTGCGATCGAAACGGTCGTCCGATGTCATTTTTCCACTGTCTATAGTAAACTTTTGTTTTAAACCGAAATAAAACTCGAAAAACTTCTAGTTACATTTTGAAGAAAAAAAAAATTTGAATTTTTGCCAGTAACCAATTGTTGAGCATCATCATTATTATACACTGTGTAATAAGGAAGCATAGTGGGACTTTTTGCTGCGCGCGGCGTCAGTGGTCCTGCTGTGCCTCCGGAGTGCACACGACACTGTACATATCCTAACCATGTTTCCCTCGCTTTTCCGAGCGTGTTTACTTTACAGTTCAGTAGGTTTAGCAGCATCAGTAGAGGTAGTTAAGTGGTTAGAGGTACGGGAAGCGGCACTTTTTTCCAACTGTGAGAAGACAAAATGCTGTTTCGTACTTCCCACCATCTTTCTGGACATTTGCAACAAGATCTACTTTCCGTACCGTAGGGACGCTCGAAAAGCGCGGGAAACGTGGTCGCGTCGTGTAAACATTTTCTCCGCCTTTTTAAGAATGTATTAATGTTTCGTTTTGTTCTATTGCCAAATAAATATCTCAGTATCGCGAATCTTTCAGTGTTTCGTAAAATATTTTTCAAGTGACGACTACAAGTTGAAGACTTCTAAAACTGTATTTTCGGTACTGAATGATTTTTTTTTTTTTTTTCATGACAAATCAATTATGTTGAATCTCCTGTACCAGCAATCGTACAGTTTATTTATTTGCCTCATATTTTATCGTTTTTTGAATACTAATTCGTTTGTTCTTTTTTTTTGTCTTCTCTGAATACCTCTTCGACGCCATCCTGGCTTTCATAACTAGTCCAGGCTTGGCCATCGTCCGAGAATTGAACGATATATTCCGTCACGTATTCTCTAGTGTTGCGACGACCGCGGGTTGCGATGCTCCGTATTTCGCATCTGTTTCCCAAGTCCAAAGTGAGCAGTTGATTGTATGTGTTATCTTCGGGTGACCACGCGCTATCCCCTGCAAAGCCCAGCCCCATATCCGTGTGTAAAGAGATAGAGAAAAGGTGAAAAGCGAAGCAGGTAAAGTGACAAAAAAAATCATTTTTAATCACAACAATTAATAAGTTAATAATAAATTCTGAAATGACACATTTGAAGAGTTCTTTATGTGTTTTAAAACAAACGAGAATCATAAATCTTTTCCAATGTCAATAATCAGCTGTCAAAAGGCTCGTAACGCGGACCCATACAAGTTATGAATCCAATAAAAGAAATAATCCAACATTTATTTAATGAAGGCAATAACTACAATAATATACACTAATTAACCGCCAAAAGATTGTTCACCCATGCATAAAAAAACGTGCGCATACAATTGGTACAAGAATGTTTATACAGAGTAGTTAATAAATTAAGTGTGATAGTCTTAATTAATTGTTCTACGTCACTAAGCAGAGCACGTGTTATTTATAGCTTCCTACGTGTACTGAAAAAGGCAGGAAGAAGTTGCCGCATGCATTGAATTTTGTACAATAGTACGTCCATGTAGTCCCTTTTAACGAAACCAAGCAGAGTACATCTTAATTAGAGCTCTTTTGACCAACACGGTGTCGTGAATGTTCAATTTTTTTCACATCGATCTCTTTTCTTGCAATATTCTCCAAAGGTTTTTTACTTTCATCTTTTTTTTAGTAAGTACAGCCACGTGACGATCGGTCAATTGCTATGGCATTAAATTACCTTTACGTTGCCTCCGGCCTCCTTATAGTCCACATAGTCGCGATTATTGGTGCCATAGCTGATTGTATATTCCTTTACGAATTGGGCATAATTCGCTCGACCCTGGGTCTCGATCGAAGTGACGTTCTTCACTTCGCCCAGGTCGATGGTCAGGTACTGATAATTGTCTGAGCTCCCAGCGGTCCATGCCTTTTCGCCTATGCCACAACAACACGTACTCATGCATGCAACTCAAACTCAACTTGGATTTTTTTTTTTTCATTTGCAGGGCTCTGGGACTCAACTTCTTTGTAATTCTCGTAATTTAAAATCAACATTTCTAATGAAAATCTAGGAAATTTAATTTTATAGCTAAGTTCGGATTGCCTGGACAAGAAATCGTTTAAACTGTCCAGATCCATGATAATAATTACTTTACTTGAGAACAGATCTTGAGAATATCCTGGTTATCGATGACCAAATATTAATCAGATGAAATTGTAGGAATTACATTTTTTCATCTATTTTTCCCATGAAATTTTTTCGTCACAGTGACGATGCAGAGCTCCCGCTTTTGGTATTACCGGTAAAATATCATTCTCTACAGGACAGAGCACAATTTTCGAGAATCCATGGAGGAATAATACGTGAAAATTTAAAAGAATTTAGGAGAGTTCAGTTCAGTTTACAGATACGAATTGAAACATTTTATAGGGATAGAATAATAATAACTTAGCAAACAGGAAGCAAGCGTGACAAAAGATATTACACATGACATATAGCTCGTACATTCTCGTCAAGCTGTGGATATATCGATACAACATCGAGAGACTTATCGTCAGAAAGAAAAAAAAAGCATATTCTACGAGTATATACTGAAGTTTTCTATAACCACATTACGAAAGAGTTTAAAAGTTATCCGAGGATTGTACAGTAGATAATTAACAGATAAGGTTGACACACTAGGTCAACCTTATCTGTTGCCTTATTTTATTATTATTCCAAATAGTCTACCGATGAAAAAAAATGGCAGTTCTTAATCTGGTCACGGAGTGAAGATTTTTCAAGACCCGCAAAGGTTCAAATGGTCTATATGTTTGATCATTTTTTCAAGGATCAGGGTTAATTCATTTACAAGTACAACAATCAATATACCACGAACGTAATTTATTAACCCACTGACTGTTACACGTGTGTAATAATGTATGAAAAGGAAAGATTGTTTTGAAGATTTTGGATACATGAAAAAATAGTTTTAAAAAAAAGCTACATGTGCTTTGAGCCTCGCGGTTTTTCCTCTTTGGCAAAATAGTTTTTCGCGTATTGAAAATCTTCAGGATACAACGGAACGGCGTTAGAAATGAGGTCGTCGAAATGTAATTTTTGAAATTTAACGATTGCGGAATTTTCGCATTGTTGATTGTCCATTGGCAGGGCTACCGACACGCAGTGATCTTGATCGAGTAATGTTTCGTGAAAAATCCAATTTTGTTTGGCACCCTTGATCCAGAGAGTGGTGTCATTGACGTATTCGTTAACCGATAATATGGTTTTAGTGCGAAAATCAAGCTCGCTTAGATCAACTGTAATGCCAACACCGAGGGCTTTTGAATAACTCTCTTTCAGCGCCCAATGTCTGCAAAACATTGCAATCTGTTCGATATCGGATTTTTCGGGATTTCCACGAATTTCCATCCACTCATTGGCCGAAAAATTTCGCGTCATAATACGAAAAAATTCTTTCAATTCTTTTCCACCTGTGTACTCGAGTTTCATCACATCCACCCCCAAATTTATGTCCCTTAATTCTCCCGCGAATATTGTCAAATTACCCTGATGGGAAACATTGAAATTAGCGAATTTTGGCGTTATAGGGTTCCCCAAAATAGGCTTCCCGTTAGCGGCTCTAGTAAGGACTATTTTATCGTAGGGCAGCTGGCAATACTCGTTGATAAATTTTCGCATCATCAAACGTCCTACCAAAGATGCTCTTGCATCTTTTCGAAATACGAATTTTCCTAGTCTCTCCTTCTCCTCCAATTGTATAAACGATATTGCTCGACGAAATTCCGCTTCCGTTGGATTCCAATCGTACCAATTCATAAACCATCTCACGCTTTTGTCCGTCATCCTTATCGAATGAGCAGCGATTTTTTTGATCATTCGTTTCCACGACTAGGACTTGGTTTTTATTCAACTTTCTTCTATTTTTTTTTTAACTTTCCAATATTTGTTTTTTTTCTGTCTTTTTTTACTGTTTCGTTTTTCGTTTCGGTTTGTATTTATTTTAGTGTCCACCTGCAGCAAACAGAAGCACTGTTTTACTATCACGAGGTTGACATCTTGGTCGCGAAGGACTTTTTCAATACTTTTCTCGTGTGACCTCAGGCAATTTATTGCTCTGTGCTTTATAGGCACATCTCAAAATAAAATCCCATTTACTTTATATTTTCCATCAAATGTTTTATACGACTATCTCAAACCTCTGCTATTTTGTGAAACTAAAAACTACCTTGACTTTAAAAAATGTTAACTTGTCCCTGTACCTACGTACGGCTATTTCTGCCAAACCTTTTTTTCCAAGTCGTTTTCGTGGATAATTGATATTGAAATAAACCCGCCAGGTCAAAGAACCGATTTTGTTACGAGTCAGTGGGTTACTGTTTAAATGCTTCAAATATGGATTTAATTGTACGTGGGCGGGTGCTTAATGAAGGGGGGGTCGTATAGATCTTTTTACTCGTTCGTATAAGATTCGAAAGTGGGAGGCAAACATATATTTGTTTATTTTTATTTTTTTAAAAACTATGAATATTCACGATTTACGATTATAATTTGTATTCATGAACCGTCGCAGTTCGAGGGGGTCTAGGAGAATAAATTTTCGTTAATTTCTAGGCTTCTCGAGTTCAAATAAACGATCGAGTGTTCGTAGCCTGTTGGCACGATTTTGTGGGAAAAAAAGTCAGACAAGTCGTAAAGGATTTTTGGAACCGTTGATTTTCTGAGCCCTAATTTTAAATTTCTTATGATTTTTCGTTTCTAGGAAAATATGGAAATTGCTTAGTTGACGTCAAAAATAGATAAGATCACAATGAAGTAAAAATCAATGTGATTTCACGAGAATAGTTTGAATCAACACTCTCGAAACAGTTTTTCAAACATTTACAAAGCATAAAAAGTGTTGATAATAAAACAGATAAACATAATATCGTAAATTGAAAATAAATAATCATTCAAATATATATATTCGAGTGATACAAAAGTTGTGAAAACTCATCCAAGTCTCGTACGTGCAAAAAACGCTCAATAAATCAGAGTTCTTATCAAATTATGGCATTTCTATTTACTGTCGCAAACAGTTCAAAATTTGATATCAATATCTATAAATTTAGGCAATGCAAACTTCCGCTATCGATCAAACTCAACGATGCAGTACGCTCATAATTCAAAAATCAACGAACTAGAAAATTGGGTAAGAAGCTAAATAAATAAGCGATATAAAGAATTAATAAAAGTTTACCGTTGAGTCTCGCTTGATTAGGGCCTCTGTCAGGTGACGATGAAGTTGCGCTGAGCACTGCTTTGTACATCAATGGCAAATTGCACTCATAGTCATCTGAAAATCATTGTCATTCGATTAATCAATTTATTCAGAAAATTTGCAGAATGATAGAAAAAGAAATGTATAAAATAGTCAGTGTTATGTATGAAAAAAAAAAAAGTATTTTTAGACAGCAAAAAACAGACTTATTCAATTAATTTGTGAATCCATCAGTGATTTTATAGAAAATGTGCAGTAGGCACTAGAAAAAAAACAATTGAAATTTCAAGTGAAATTGAACACAAATAGTTTGTGAATTTAATTAAAAAATCTAAGAATGTCTTCCAGTTTTTCTTAGGTTTCAAAAGACCTCTAGATCGAATCAGGGAATATATCAAGGGAGATTTTCATTATTTTATTGAGTTTCATATGATACATTGATGCAAATTCATGGCTCTTCGTTGTCCATTGGGATAAAAAATGAAATGACAGTGTGATAATAATAAAGGAAATAATAATAAAATCCTGAAAACAGTACATGTGTCATAATAAGTAATACCCTGGCTAATGGGTGAGAGAATGAGTCATCGTCACAGTTTTCTGATGATGTTTAGGCACGATATTTTATTGGACGAAAAATGTATTAAAAAATGTCATTAAAATAACGTGTGAATGAATGAGAGTTTAGTTGAATGAAATTTGCAAAATACGGCAAGAAACTATGCAGATAAACGAGGTCCCTCGCGTATAATGTGTTGAATATTAGAGCCTTTTTTCTGCTGTTTCGAGCCAAAATGAAGAGCCATCAAAAGTTTCAATTATTATGATATAACCGAGGCGGCGAGAGGAGCGTTTTCGTTAATCGAGTTTGGTGTATTATTTTTGTATTGTAACGGCGGTTGATTGGATTAAAGAAACTTGCGTTTGGGCGTGATTTTAAGAGTACAGAAAAAAAATTGACATTCAGTTGGGCATTAAACGATACTTTTGCGGGAAACCATAAGTTCATTGATCAAACAATCGAAAGTGTGTATATCAGAGTGCACGCCATGTTGATAGAGTGGGCTTGGTCGGGAGGAGTCACGCTCAAAGTATGTCGTGCTTCGTTACGAGCGTCAAATGATGCGTATTATTTTTTCGCGATTGTAAAGGATTTTTTTTTTTAATAATACTTACAAGCTCTAGTAGAAGGAACGGCCGTAGCCGTTAAAAGTATCAAAACACACTTGAGAATTCTCATCGTGACATTTCCTTGGATATTTAGTAAAAAAAACACCACTCCTCGCTTACGAAACACTGCAGGAGTTTCGTCTTGGTGTACTACGGGCTAACGGGGCGACAGACCCAAGCTGAACTCCGCGATGAATGGAGACGCGGCTCGCTCACACATGGCACCATCTTGCGTTACTTTGTAGCTATTATGTGACTCGTGAAAACGGTCGGTGGCGTCACCGCACGACTAAAATCGATATTATCAGACGAGTTCGTGCACAGGGTTCGTCCCATGCCCGACAAGCTACGTCAATCGAATTCTACACATTTATTTATTTAATATTTCATTTCAGTAGCATTAATTAAAGGAACAATGTTCCATCAAATATATTAATTCTCAGTTACGAAGTGCGAAAGAGATAAATGAACAGCAGATACGTATTTTCTTGGACATTCTTGATATTTCGAGGGAAACAAAGGATACACGTTTTGTTGTCGAGATATGAAAATTTTCGGTTACGCCGTTGTCACGGTCTGATAGATCTATGTTTTTCTCACCACGGTCTCACACGGTATTTACATTTAAAAACTGTATAAACAGCATGTTGGTACATATATATACGAATTTTGATCCCATGTTTGATTTGTAAATGCACACATGAATAAAAAACATTAATTAATATTTTGCGGATAGAGGAAAGGGAGCTAATTCGGGATAACGGTTTGCGGGTTATTCTGTATCCCCAATTAGCGTCCTTTCCTCTACATCGAAAAAAAAAACGAATCAGCGATAGTTAGGGTTCCAATGTTGAATGAGACAAAAATTACAGCTATTTTTGTGAATTGATGACATCGAATGAAAAGTTTTCGTCATTGCGAATAACTAAATTTTCATAAATTAATTCGAAATATCGAATGGCACAGCTCGTTATGGAAATGATTATTTTCGCGAATGAAAGAAAAGGGGGAAGTGCAGCGAATATGGAATACCGCAGAAAAATTGATTCTTTGAATTTCTCGAAAAACTAATAGCGCCATTACTGTTTCGATGTCATAAACTCACGGTCAGCATAATAACGCAACAACGCAACACATGGGAGGTTAGAAAGAGGTACTTCAATGACATTCGCGTGGCGACCTACAGAAGTTTAGAAAGTTCGTTTACATCTTATTTGGGTTCGAGTTCGGTCCGTTTTTTCTACGAAATCTGAAGAAAAATTCAAATGTGTCCACAGTTTAGAACGTTTCATAATATTATCAGTGTTGATGATTTCGTATTGACTCTTTAAAAGATACACGAACGAAACGTGTTTTTTCATAACTTGCTCGAAAGATCTAGTTTACTTTTTTTTTCTTCATTTTCCACGTATACGGGCGTTTAAAAAAACAAACATAGTTGAACTGACCATATTTTCGTCCAACAAAATAAATTTTGTTCCTTCAACGAATTTTTTTTCTTACTGTAGCGGCTTCGTTGCCAAAAAAAACGCCTTAGCGTTTTTTCGTCACGATTTACCGAGCTACTGATGACTATATTCTGAACCAATATACTTTTCCTTATGAACGTGGAATCCGTAAGACAAACCTGTAATATCGGTTGCAGTAATAAATACCTATTTCCCGAAAATAGACGCTGTGGAAAAGCGCAACTACGACGAACCCCCTCCCCCCCAAAACTCTGTGTTTACACATGCCCTCACTGGTTTGTTATTAAGGTTCGGAAGGGTATTGATTCGTTCAAGAAACTTCAAAGTGGAAAGAGATTCAAATCCAAGTAGTCAGTGGGCTCAATTAATGAAATGAAAAAATAAATAAATTACTGAAGCGGGTTGCAATTTACGTGGCATTTTTATCATGTATATTATCAATTTGAATGTAAATATTCACGTGGTTCTGCATGAATAGGGATTAAACGAAATATTTATTCTCGAACTGTTTGTTTTAAAAGTTTCTCTCAAACATGAAAATTAAAAATAAAAATAGAACGGAATGGATTTTATTATAAGTCACAAGGGAAATACTATCAGAGGCAAATTTTTGTTTGTTTGTTAAACACTTCTTTTTGCTTCAAATGTTTTACCCAACATCAGAAATTTTGGGTAAAATAAAACAGTGCTTTTCATTATCCTCTGGTAGAAATTAAAACAATGAAGCTGCGGAACAGTTTTTATATCGATTGAAAGTATTTTATATTAACTTGAATATCATACATATTATCACATTCGTAAATAGCAGTTAATAGTTCATTTAATCGGATTAATAATTTCATTGTAGAAAAAATGACTTGTCAACAACAATAAGGGAAGATATTTGTTACGTATTGACATTTTTTATCATTCCTTAGTCCAGTATTCCTTATCTGCTTTACTTTTAGGCTGATTTGTCACCAGTCACTTCATCGTTAGTATTAACGAGATTCTATCGCCATAATCATAAGAGTAAATACAAAGTAACGGCAAAATGATCAAATCCAATTTCTCCAAGCTTATTTTTTGAAATTTTGGGTGAATCTTCTTGAGCGTCGTGTTATAATGTGTAAAGAATCAGTGTTTAAAATCGCAACTTTAACATGAGCTGGTCTTATGGGAAGTCACGGACGTTTGCGAATAATAAAAAAACTCGATTTCTAAACCGTCAAACTTTCTCAAATGTCAACCACAGTTGAGTATGATTTTGTTAAGAAGATTCATACGAATTTTGAACAATTAAATTCGGAACTTATCGAATGCATGAAAAACGATCGAACCTCCTTGAAGTAGTAGCAGCAACACCATTCTTTAAAAAAATTTAATTTGATCGACATTTCATAAATTTCCGCATTTGCTCATAGCAGCCTTTAGATCGCAGTTTTACTTATCGACAGTTGCTTTAGGCTTCCATATCCATTCCAACGCCGCTTATCGACGAATGTAAATTGGTCAATTCTATTATCTTAACCCGAGAGGTGTTTTCACGGTTCAATGATAGCGGGCTTGTCAATTTTTTTCCTTATTCCAAAATTCGTGAATAAAGTAACAGTACACAATTGACTTTATCATCATAAGTGGATCGATCTAGTTTGACATTTTGAGAGAGGGTCATTTCATTTTTAAAGCTGCAAATTATTTTTAATTTTTTTTTTATAACTTTACCAATTTAGGATAACCTTTTTTTCGTTGTATTTATTTCGATCACGAAACCTCAATTTTCTCAGTAATTTCATACTCAGTTTGCACCGAGTGCTTCAGTGTATTTATCGAGGGCGTTTGTGTTGCCGGACATCGAACTTCTGTCCTCGACTCTTCTGTTAAGGGAGCGCAAACTATTTGACCGCAATTATGTTCTAAAATAATTAATGCCGTCAACGTTTTCCCCGTTTCCTACTTGTCGAGATGTTCTAAAGCTTCGTCGTTGGCATTTAGCAATTACCATCTTGATTCACTACAAATTTGTGGGGATTTATAGTTCATAAAAGTTTGTCAACGTGTTGGTAATACATTGAAAATTAAATTTCATGCAACACAAGATTGAATTAAAAACTTTTTATTATCAGCTGGTGATTTCAATCCATGGTGGAGAATATTTTTGAATAAAGATTCATTATTTATTCCAATTAATTAAAGAGGAACATTTAATTTTTGTTGAATTACAAGAGCCTTTGGCGTTCGATAAATTCCCTTATAAATATTGACTTATCGAGTCGTTTTAAGAGTTCATATCCCAGTTAGTGAAGTTTTTTTTTTCTTAATTCTCATAAGCAAACACATCGGAAGTAATTATTTGAACTATTGAATGAACGGGACTTTTGTTTTGTGGGCGAACCACTCCAATGAGAATTTTAACCCGAATCGAGAACATTCTAATTTTTTCGTGCCACAAAAATATTGAAGAAGACGAAACAAGAGAAACGATTGTTTTGTTATTAATGTTCAATATTGAATAGTTTATGATTTATTTACAGGACGAGATCGAAACTAAAAAAGGAAGTTCGATCTATTTGTGTGTGGTTAATGAAATTCCAACAAAAAAGTTGCAAAACTATTGTATTCTATTTGACGAACTGTTTTTATTATGAAAATGAAAATAAAAAATTTGATTTCGGGACGTTCTTATTTATAATAAAGTATAAGAACAAAGTCGCTGCTATGAGGGATCTCTTGGCAAATGAAAATTAATTTTGAAACATGATCAATAGTATTAAAAGATGTATAATTTATACCTTTATGCGATTGTTCTCGCTTTTTATCGTTTATCAAGGACGATACTTAATTGAGTAATTAAAATAATGTAATGATGAACTACGGACAATTGCAGTCGGAAATGTAATTCATTACAGATAATTGTAGCCAAAAATGTAATGTACAACAGGTAATTACAGCCAATTGTTAACTATGCGACTGAGGCACTCCATTTACTCCCTATACATCGCGAAAACTGTTCAACGTTTTGGTGTAATAAAATTATCAAATGTAGTTTGAATGCGGATTCAAATATTATCAAAGTTTCGAATTAATAGCTGTTTGATTTTCGTTTAAATGAATTCCTAAAGGTACTTAAATCACACGTAATTATACTTTTGGGAAAGTTGCTCCTTATTCCTTTAATTTACGGGAATGTCGCAATGATTTCCTTGCGAATCAATTTTATGAGCATGAAGCTATGACATAAACATATTAAAGTTGTAAAATGTGCAATACTGATATTGAAAGTAGGACTATTCGAGGAAAATGTCACATTAAATCGCTTTGTTTAATACTTCATCCGTAAATGGTTGTTATTTGGAGTGTGCGGCTAAAGGAGCACCAAACTTGAGTTTGGTGATTAATCATTCGGCTAGGATTTCAACTTGTGAAAGCAAATATCGAAGTGAATGTAAAGCTTTTACCTCGAAGGCTGACAAAGACGCGATTTTCCGTTCAATGCACAAAGGCAACTGTTTGCTTCATGGTTTCGTTAGTATATATTTCGTAGGTGCATGTATATATGCATGCATGTCTCTATGTGTTTGAAAGGCACGGAAATTTCAGGCCCATTTTGCTTGTTAGTTAAACTGCAGCATTGTCGTATATATCTCAATCGTTTGTTTGGAAAAGTTTGCTCTTGTTATGCACTGGTTTGGCCTGGTAATGAGTTTTAATCGGTTGTGCAACTTTGTATATTCCAATTATTCATCCATTATATTCCACAGGCGGTAGGAAAAAAGGTATGAAAGCAAGGTGTTAGGATCGTTTTAGTTTCAGAAGCGTACAGTTTTTTTTTTCTCTGCATCATCAATGAGGTGCACTTTGTGGTCGCGCACGTACAATCGGCACACGTCGTGCGACTGATTCGTCGCGCCGTTTCAACGAACCGGAAAGAAAATAAAGAACGAATCCGACACTCTACTTTATAGGAGTTCAAACGAGGTGCATGAAGTCTTGAACCCATTTGTTCTAAACCGGAATCTTTTCCGCTGGGGAATAAAGCCATTTTTTTTCTCGCACCATTCCGTAACTTCGTAATAGTTTTTTTTTCTTTTTTTTTAAGTGGATTTGTATAAATTGGAGAATAATTTTAGGATTTTGCGTAATTGAGGAAGAGCAAATATTGTCGAAGTGTATACAGTTCACAATCTGCGCATGGAAATTAATTTTCGGTTGCTATGTGGTAATCCTAATTTACCTCTGAACCGCCGTTTGCTGAATAAACAATTTTGAATGATGAGTGGTATTGAACGAAAAAATCAGGAGCATTAAATAACAAACTAAAAAAATAACGCCACACTCGAAAATAAGGGAGTGATAAAAGACACAATAGAACACGAATGATATTCTTGCTCGAGTTCGTTGCGAGTATCTTTTCCAGAAGAGAAAATGCTCATAACAGCCATACTGTTTCTGGGTCGACTCGAGTACGAGTGATTTAAAGCTTCCAAGAGTCGAGATATTTCACCGTACGCGGAATGGCCCCAAGCCCAAAAGCCGAACCATCGTTTGGCCGTGTGGAAGCGCGGCGATAGCACAAAACGAGCCACCAGGTGGCGCCTGCAAACTTTTCGACCAGTTTCTTGCTGGAAAAGCTTTGGAGATACAGACGAGGAGAGAAGGAGGATGGAAAACATTTGGCCGAGTAGCTGACAACCCTAATTTTGGCTTCTCGTACTTAGCAATCTTCAAAATATCCCAGCGTAACAAGTAAACATTTTTTAATGGAACTTCGATATCCTTCATTCAACAAAACTCCTGGAACGTTTGAGCATCAACAGACAAGCAAACATACCAATTGAACAATCGAATAAAAAAATCCACCAAAAAACTATGAAAACCATAGTTTCCACATAGAAACAAACGATCGCGCGCTGTTCATACGTGCGGCCAGTTAAATTTGTGCAACGAGAAAACTTTTGTACTGAGAAGCGTACACAATAAATTGTTCACGAACGAGCTCTATATTCACTGCTCGAAGTCCCCGTTCCCAGACAACGTTAAAGAGTTAATGTTATTGCCGAGTGCATTGATAGCTGCAGCGAGGGAAACTTTGTTACGTGGCTAAGGGAAGTTGCTTTAGAAAATTGGTTTATTTTTTAGCATTCATTGGCCCAACCGATATGTTTTTTAAATAAAATGGCAAAACCAGTGTGATGCTGGGATAATTGTGGCTGACAAAGAATCACAGTTCTGTATTTTTTTGTTTGTTTGGGATATCACGGGAATTCGGTGTTTGTCAACCGTGTGAAGTTGGATACCTGATGGGGTTCCCACAAAATCCGCGTATGCTGACACTCTTTTTCCTTTGCTCGTCCTTTATCTCGTGTGCAAGTTTATTCGCACTGTTCTATTCTTGGCCAACGCGAATACTGCACTCGATTGTCTTACTCTGAGATTGTGAAACATGAGAAACAGGCTTAGAGAGTTGAAGAGAGAGAAAGAGAGAGAGGGAGAGGGAGAGAGAGAGAAAGAAAGAGCGAGAAAGGGAGAAAGGAAAAGGGAGCTTTGTACTGAAACGGTTCAGGCAATTTTCAATAGGACCAAAGGCTGGTTTCAAACATTGGATTTGAGTGTACTACGTGTATAACCAAGTATTCGAACCAGTGGCAGTACAAGAAGAAGAAGAAAGAAGGAAAGTCGGAGGATAGAGGGATGGAAGAGAAAATAGGAAGACAAGAGTGTGTATATGGGGGACTTGGGCAACTTGGGTGAAATTATATACATAGATATATTTATATATATATATATAAATATCGTAGCTTAGCTTTATAACAGAAGGACGCTTTGAGCATTTTTTCTGCAACTTGTATACGCCCTCTTGGAATCTAGCATTACACTACCATTGCTTATGAAACCCCATGTTCCATTGTACGTATACGCTGCACACAAAAATACAGCGTTATAGTTGGATGCGGGATGTTAAGAGTACGAGGGGGAAAAGGCCCCTGATGGAGCCGACTGAAATCCATTCGGTGCGAAAGGCTATTTGCGCGCTCTCGCCTTTGCTTCCGAGAACGAGGAGGAGGATTTTCATGGGGTATAGCGTTATATATGATGTGTATACAGTATTCCGTTCGCAAATGACGAGCCCCTAATACTCTTTCTTACTATTCCGTCCATCGCTTTTCATTTCGTTCATCCGCGTTATGTTTCAAACAATTATTTTCACTTCGAAGCCCATCGACAACGACAAAAGGCGTCTCCCCGCATATTCAAATTCAAATTTTTCCAAATTCTGGTAATTCAATTTGAACGTTTAATTCATCTATTTTCTCTGCAACAATGGACCAAAGTCATTTTTTCGGTATCCAAAGTTTTAGATTCAATATCGTTGATCACTCGTACTCAGCATTCAGAGAAGATAACTGTCGATTTAACTCCAACGTATTAGAAGTCTGCATCACCATTTTACATGGAAGATCTTATATACGCTATAATACGCTTACATGTGTGGGGATTGTGTATCGTACAGTATATATAGTGAAGCACAACACCGGGCTGAACGAAAGAACCGTAGTTTTCATCCCTCTAACCGGAATCGATCCTCTGAGACAACCCTGTGTGGAATTTTTCCTTTTTATTCTGGTTTACACCCAGACGGATGGAAAGAAAGAAAAAAGGAGTATAACACGACGAGAGATCCTGGTCACGGAGACACACGAGGAACCCACGCTAAAGATTCGATGTACTCAGTACACTGTTCTATGTACTACGCAAAATGTAATACATTTCCTATCGCTCATGTGTGTGTGTGTGCGCCGATAGACACGGTCTTTGTTCGCGTGTGCCTCCGCTGGTTCTATTTTCCTGACAAGACCGAACTATCACCCGCCTGAGAGATGAAAAGAAGAGCAGAAAGAAAAAGAAGACGGTAAAAATAAATAGTAAAAAGTAGGAAGATCCTTTTTCAAGTCTTGTCACCTCGAGAACGTTTCCAGAGCTTTTTCTATCTTGGTGTTACCATTGCCCGTCTCACCTACGCGCTTTGTACACTACTCGTATTTCTATATTCATGGACAACCAGTAAACTCCCAACTTTTCGAGCTCTTTTTCTAGACAGTGTATATTCACCCGGGAACAAAATTGATCCTCTTACCCCTTAATATCCCGAGATAGATTATACGTTTCCGTCCAATACTGCGAATGTCGAAACGAATGAAAACGTAATGCATTGAACTGTAGAATAGTTTTTTTTTTTTTTTTTCAACATCGTCGTTTTTTTGTAAATAAAATTGTCAAGTTGCGGTGATGATATTTTTCTTCCATTCGCAGCTCTTTTTTCTCGTTCGATTGACAACTTTTACGTGTGCAACAGTTTTGATTTCATTAGAATGATAAAAGCTATTAAGCTAGAGTGGGGAAACGCAATCGGCAACAGATAATAGTACTTTTGACGGAACCTCCGAGCGATTGAAACGTTTTTTTTAAATTTCACCTTGTGCTGCAACCCCGTTTGACCCCAGAAACGTTTGGAATATTTGTTTTACGTCTAAATTGCATCGTCAATTAATAGGGTCGAAATATTTTTCAATGATATTTGTGTCTAGTTTGCTTTTTGGATTGGGCTTGAATCCCGTTGATTGCCATAAAAACTGCCTCGTATATAATTTGTTGGTACTGTAGTTACGTTTAATGGAGTGCCGTGCCTCGAGGAAAAAATCGAATTCATAACGTAGAGTTTACTTTTTACTCGTACGATATTTACCGTTTTATTCCCTGTTGGAAAAAAGTTTCTTGATATTGAAAAATATTCCCAATGAGGGAAAATCTCATGGACAAAAAAGAACGTTATCACCAACACTAATTCCTTTTTATTTTTCAAGAATAGTTTTTATTTCACAGACTTGATCAAGTAAGTTTGATCTTTTTTTCTTCGTTTTTTGTTCTTCAGCAGTTGTCACGACTCTAAGACCCTTTTGAGCACTTTGCCGTTTCGTTAATTTCTTTTTGTCCTTTGATTCCTTTTCTTTCATCCGCAATCGTCTCGAGGACAACCAGGACGAGTAAAGGAAATTGAATGTAGTTGTAAATGGTTCGCGGCTATAATCCATGTTTCCCAAACTTCAAGATGCACATAATCCTATGAATGTATTTGTATGATACATATATATTTACATGGGATTATGTACATCTTATACATGTAAGAATTCTATGCATGTATTGCATCGCACAGCCGCCTGAAACTTTCCCAATCCGTTTAGATCTCGTCGCTTAACCCGTCGAGATTTCTTTTCACCCTTCAAGGACTCAACCTCGAGCAACTATTGTCCCCTCACACCGAGTTATTAATTTTCGTCTCGAGTTCGCTGTCTGACTTATTTATCGGATTGAATTCGACGTGCTACGGGCTTTATGATGATAAATATTACTGGAATCTACCTTCCAAGCAGTATATTCATAAATAGGAGGAAAAAAAGTAAAATTTCAACGGTGAGAGTCATAGATCAGCTTACAATCACCTGGTGTCGAGAACGTCATCGATAGAACAAAATTTTGATCGATACGACTGTTGAACTCTGGGTTTCTGGGCTCAGCTAACTTCCGCACATTTGAACGACTGTGGAAAAAGAATTCAGTCCATATTCGAAGCATTATAGAAAACGATGAGAATATGACGTTGTTGTAACTGCATAAAAACCTCGATTCGTTCGTCGTCGAAGCACATTCATTCTTTAAAACTCTTTAGTCCCAAGTACAACGTTCGGTGAAATGAAAACCTTTTCTTTTTACTGTGATACAATTATTGTATTGTTTATTTTTATTTTTTCAGATTTAATTCATCAGCAACAATGACTCGAAACAACGTTTGAATCATCTTCGTGTCTCGGAATTGTAAGGTAAATTTAAACATTATTATAAAAGTAAATTGGCTGCATTTTAAGAATGCAAACTGCAGCAGCGTGCGAATTTTTAAGGTAATTGATGAGTCGCTCTACTACTCTGGATGAACTTCCGAGTAGTAAAATAAAGCGTGTCTAGATTGTATAATGAAGTAGATGTGCATAGCTAGGTAAAGTGAGAAACGATGGGAAAGGTTTTTCAAAGACGTTACAAGGGCATAGAATATAGCCGCTGTACTTTCGAAGCTTTTGACGGTAAGACAAGCTGAAGCAACGTGACATTCTCTCGCATCCGCAATTGAGGAATAATCATGTGGTTTGTGGCCTGAGAAATCTCCAAACAAATGGCTTTAATTCCGTTTCCGAGCACTTTGAATAGCAACGCGTGTTTTTCAACCGCCATTTCTTCTTATCTCTTTATATTTACCTTTAACAGAGTTATCTTTGTTCAAGTTAAAGATTCCTGAACAAACAAAAGACTGAGATTCCTGTAGAATCTTTTCTTTTTAACGTTACAGCTACTTTTTGTTATTCATTTATCGACAAATGAATATCTAAATGATCGTTCCGGAGTTAATTCAATTATTTTGATGTTTATTATTATCGTTATTACTGCAACCTCGGGGTTATCGTGATTTGAATTTCATCGACGAACCACAATGCATTTTTTTCTTTCTTACTGCAACGAGCAATGATAAAAGTTTGAATCTTCTTCTTCTTCTTCGTTGCTATAGTTTTTATATCCTCTCTTTTGGTCTGCCGAGCTTAATTGCGCATACATTAAGTAAATTCTAGTGTTTCCAGACGGAGAAAAAGGATCTCAGTTTTAATATCTCTTCTTTTTCAGGCAAATGAAATTTCATCTGTTCTTGCTTGTACTTATACGCTCTGGCAACGACTCGAAATGTTCGAAATAATTTCATTTTAAATCAGAACGAACAGACTGTGCATTTTTAAATTATTCTTAAATATTTTTTAATGAATTCACTCAATGGAGGTATTTGATATCTGCTGAACGATTTCTTTATTATTGAATAACTGAGTGACATGTTCATGATAAGATTCTATAAATATTGTTATAAAATTGATTTCAAATACAGCTCGACAAACAGACTTCGAAGTTCCTAATGCTTTTGATCTTATAAAATCTAAAATGAAGACCACGTTTTCGGACAAACCTCATTTTTTTTTTGCTTTTGAAGATTGCTGCTCAAACAATATGATTTTTTGGCAAATGCTATTCCGTCGAAAAGGAAATAAGTTATTCAGGGACAGACCTAACATATGATGCCCATATCAGCTACATTGTTTTTAATCAATGATCCGACCGGTCTCCTCCTTTACCGCATATTTCTTGCATGAGATCTCTTAGCCCGTGCTCCATAAATTCAGTCTACAAAGTAAAGCTCCTGGCTGTAAACGCTTCAAGCACCCCGTTGTATTTCATTTCCTTCCTCTTCCGTTTCCCCCTGTGCGATACGAGACTTTCACGCCCAAGCTGAACGAGCCGTCCTTTAGGTCCATTGGTTCTTCATTCTGCATGGATATAATTCGAAGAATAAGGACCCTATAAAATATAGCCTTCCGCTGTTGTAACATTTAACAAATATAATGAAAGAATCTTGAAGAATTGATGTATTTTGCGACGAGAATTAACGTTTGATAGCAACATTTTACACTTTCAAATTCATCGTTTCTGGCTCTCATTGGACATAAAGTTATCGGATATATTTACCAATGAAAAACGTGAGGAAAAGCCTCCACCTACAGCCCCGTTTTCCCGTATTTAGTAAGGCAACGTAATCTCTTGAGAATACAGCAGATTAATACGGCATAACAAAACGAAATAGGGAGAAAAATAATAGAGAAAAAGAAACTATTTTAATATAATACATCTTGGAAGAACAGATTGTACGTTTCAATTTCCGCTGTGATACAGTTCCATCAAATGTCGACTGTTTCCATCCCAGATGTCTCTCATCAACCCTTCTGAACATAATCCCTCATGCGGAATAGGAATTTATTAGGGCTCGAGAGATCGTATACGAGGGGTAAAACGATAGGGTGTTGGTGAGTAAAAATGAAAGATCTCTTATTGAATGCAAGAAGGTTTATCGTGTAGGTCGTATTCATGTTATGAATATCGTCTTGAAAGATAATTCACTGATATCACTTCATTATCCTTGTGTATTATGTCGTGCGGATAAATGGGTACATAAATAAACAGTGTGTACGTATTTTGTGACAGTAAAGAGGATCGAAGTTTTGTGGACAAATCACTGTTGCGAAAATCCTTGTTTGGAAGTATTCCCTTGCGAGGGAAGTTTGTCCCAACTACGAGGGTATACGTTTAAGTACTATGGTTCGCCCAAAAGACTGTGAGAAAGAGAAAGAGGGCGCAAGACAGAGAGAGAGAGAAAGAGAGAGAGAGAGAGAGAGAGAGAGAGAGAGGAAGAAGATAGAAAATAGACGACAACCCCAACGTGGGACACGTTAAAGGGGATAGTTACGTAAGCTAAGATTAGCCGTGACGTACATCGTAGGATCATCCACCTTTGCAAGCACTTGGTCGCGTTGGTTTTCTTCGGCGCCAGCGAGAAGGATTTATTTATATCCCTTTTCACTGGCTGAGAGAAAGGACAACCGTGCCTCACTCTTCACATACACATGCACATACATATATGTATGTCCTATCCTATCACTGGGTTGGGAATATTCCTCGTCGTACCCTCTTAACCATTTCTCTTTCGTTAACAACAGCCCCGCTATCCTCTCAGGATGTTTCCTCGACGAGGGGTCTTGCTTAACCAGTAATAAAAACAATGTCATGGCAGCGCGGAACGATCGTCGCCACTTGACTTTCATTGATAGATGGGTTGCTGCTTTCATTCTGGAACCTCTTTTATCTCGTTGGTGACACTTCGATTTCTGATCTTGTATGGGAAATAACAGGGGTATTCATTTTATTAGGATAATGCGATAGTGAGAGACTCTGCCAAATCGTGATTTATTGTCCCTTTTTTTATTTATATTTTTTTCATTTCCGCACACCCAAACAGAATGATGTGTGATTAAGTCTCTCGACAGTGCAACTAATCTGATGTGACATTTAAAAAAAAACACCGACTACTAATCTCTGCAGAATTTCGACTTTTTCTTTCCTTCTACGTAATTAAATGCTGGCTACACACTAATCCCACAAATAACCTGTACATAAATCTGTTATATGGTTGACTGGAATAATTCAATGTGACCATGGGCAATAAAAAATTATTAGTAGCCTTACTCCAATGAACTCGAGACCTGAATCTGTTCTGCTCATAAAGACTCATGCACAGGATGAATTTAATTGTCCCTGCTTGGGTTGCATTTTCATAGGGCCTACAGTAGTTGAAACAGCGATGTGAAGAACGTGTCTTCGTTTCAATTTCCTAGAGTTGCAGTACGGGGTCGTTAGCTCTGCCTCGTTTCGCTCGGTACATTATCATGTACATCAGGATTCCGAATGTTACGCAAGCAACTTTTAGTCCTTTCCCTATTGTCCGTATGACTCTCGGTCACGTTTCTCCGGTCGTCGCATTAAGTTCAATGGCGAATGTTCAATGGCGTCGAGTTTTCTCAAAACTACTGTTGTTAAACAACTATTAAACGGAGGAGCAGTGTGATGGCTTGAGAAGGTAACAAAACTCGCTGTGGCCAGCACGATCCGGGGAAAGATTTTCTACTTTGATTGGTTGGATCAAATTACTTTTTACGCTCTTAATCACAGTTGAACTCGTTACACATCCAGAGTATGTTGAAAAAATTGATCTTATTCACAATGTAGTAATTTTAGGGCGTGGAGACTAAAGTCAAATGATAAATTCTCTATATGAAAGCATTCGAGAGGTCGAATCGATATCAGTACGAAGCTGTGGGCTATTTGGTATCGAAATATAGAAGCCTGACCGAATTTTCGTTTTATGTTTCCTTTCATTTGATCTCTGTCACTACATCGTTTTTCCCAAAGATTTATCATTTTCTCAGCTAGTTTATATGGCGACCGATTGCGATTACTCGTATGAGAAATCGAGCCTCTTGCGCCTTCCACAAAGCGAAAAGGATTCAGTGTTGCGGTTTCGGGTATCGGAAGACCTAAGCGAACAGACGACATAGTGATCTTTTTGATCGTCTGTGATGCTCGACCGATTGAGCAACCTCTTTACCCTCAAGGACCCTGTTCGATGCTCGGGTTTCTCGCGTGAACCACCTCTTTTCTTGGCCCTTTGAGATCGCAGAAGAGAAAGATAGAGAGAGAAAGGGAAAGAGAGAGTAAGGGGGTTCGATGGTGAAAACGTGACCCTCAGAACCATTGGAAAAACAGATCCTCAAGCGGCCTTTATCCTCCATCGTTCCCTCATCGACAATAGTCCTGACACCTAGCTTACCTTACAGAGTCGGTGACCTTTGGCCGATAAACGAATATGTTGAGCTGCCATTACCATTCCTTTGCATTTAGTTATCCTGCTTTGCGTATTCAAGGCACCAGAATCCGCCGTTTATGGGCAATGATATTTTTTTTCGGCAGCTCATGAGTCTGAGTTATTCAAATTTGCTACGATGTCGTCGAACTATTGACGTACGAATGACTACTTTTTTTGGTGCGTTCTTCTCTCGTCATTTGTTTCGTGAATAGATGGATTGGTCGAAATAATTATAAAATAGACATGCTTTTTTCATCATAGTTCTTCCTCATCGTAGAAACATATTTGTAAGTGGTAAATGAGCTACTGATGAACACACCGAGCATCCGGGAAATGGCTCACAATTTATAACATCATTTTTTTGGGGTCAAATGATGGGAACGGATATTGAAAAGAGTCGGGACAGAAGGTGCTGGACTCACGCCTTCACCAACGGTCCAAAACGATCTCAATTTTTTCGACATCGACTTTACGAGGTGGTACAGTATGCATTTTATGTACTCACTGGTGCCTCCGGGAATATTAGGGACAACGAGATGAAAATTTGTGATAAAATATTCCGAGATTTTTTGAAATGTATATCTCTTTATCAGTAAATCGATGCACTGTTTTACAAATTAAGATTCAAGTGATTGAATACTTTTTTCATTTTTTGATGCATAACTGAAATTTCTCGAAAACCTATGCCATTCCTTCCATCAAAGTCAGTGTATTGTTACTCTCGTATGAGAACTCTGATTGGAATATTTGAGGTATATCCGTAACATATATAAATTTGGCTTTCGCAAGGGACAACGAAGCTCTTTGGGCATTGAACTATTAAAGATCGAACCAATGGGGCAAGTTTGGATAGCGGAAGCGGTGTGAATATCGCATCCTGGAGGAATGAAATAGAATGGAAAGGGTCTGAAAGAAGGTCTAAAGAGAAAAGGAGTGCGATGACTGGGGAGTAGCGAGTGTAGAGAATCGTGTTGAATAGGGGGAGAATAGACGAAATTGCATCGGCGCAGTTGCAGCAGCGCCAGGTGCTCTCAGAATCTCGATAACGTCAAAGGATCAAACGGGTCGAGGGTGTGGGTGGTAGATCGGAAGGAAAGAGACTATATGTGACCAAGGACTCTGTGGTTTCCTTTCAGAGTCTGCAATGTCTTTCTGTCTCTCTCTCTTCCTTTCTTTCTCTCTCCCCACCTCTCTCTCTCTCTCTCTCTCTCTCTCTCTCTCTCTCTCTCTCTCTC